>WNWU01013765.1:5342434-5498461 GCA_012654045.1 Ptyas mucosa | reverse complement strand
GTGCAGTTACTCTGCTGGTTGGTAAAACAACATCAATATCCTTAACAGAGGTAGTGACAGATTTTATTTTCCTGGGCTCCAAGATCACCACAGATGGGGACTGCAGCCAAGAAATTAAAAGACGTTTGCTCCTGGAGAGGAAAACTATGGCAAATTTAAACAGCATACTGAAAAGCAGAGACATCACCCTGCCACCAAAAGTGTGTATAGTCAAGGCTATGGTTTTCCCAGTTTCAATGTATGGCTGTGAAAGTTGGACCATAAGAAAGGCTGAGCACCAAAGAATTGAGGCCTTTGAACTATGGTACTGAAAAGACTCCTGCGAGTCCCTTGGACTGCAAGGTGATCAAACTGGTCAGTCCTACAGGAGATCAACCCTGACTTCTCTTTAGAAGGCTGGATCCTGAAGATGAAACTCAAATATTTTGGCCACCTAATGAGAAGGAAGGACTCACTGGAGAAGAGCCTAATGCTGGGAAAGATTGAGGGCAAAAGAAGAAGGGACAGAGAATGAGGTGGCTGGATGGAGTCACTGAAGCAGTCGTCGTGAGCTTAAATGGACTCTGGGGGATGATAGAGGACAGGAAAGCCTGGAGGAATGTTGTCCATGGGGTTGCGATGGGTCGGACACGACTTCGCAACTAACAACAAAAACAATAGCTAGGTCAGTGATGGCAAACCTTTGCCCCACTCAATATGTGTGTGAGGGGAGGCCAAAAAGAGGGAGCCAAAGCCATCCTCAAGTTATTACGGTAAAATATTCCAAGCACTATGAATCACACGCTCCCTTTGGCTACTTGGGAAAGGGATTGGGAGTTCTCCTTCCCATTCCATTGGAGGAGAGGTGGCCAGACGGATGGCCTCTCTCAGCCACTGCCGGGTTAGGATAACTCCCTATAAAGCCCACTTGCCTCTTCTTCCCACCCCCGAGTAGGAATCGCCGAGAAAGGGGCCAGGAAGGTGGCGTGCTTGGTCGTGGCATATTTGCAAGCTGCCTGAAGTTGAGCTGTCCACCTGGTGACATAGGTCCAGAGAAGAGGAAGAAGTGGGGGAGCTGTTTTCTGGAAAGAGGGGAAGGAGACAATGGCCATTGCTCCTTCGCCCCTTTCTCCATGCCACCTTTTCCCTTCCTGAGTGCGCATGCACCTCCTAAGCACCATTGGCTTGAAAAATTGCAACAGGCGAGATCTCTCCAAGATGGTTAATTAATATTGCGCTCCACCAGCTGCTTCTTAGTGCTTTTTGCCTGTGCCACTGCCTCTTTGCAGAGGTAGCAACGGCTCCTCCTCCTCCGGAGAAGGCCCATTAGAGACGGCCAGCTGATTTTTGGAATGGCCTGCACCGGTGGGGCGCGGGGCTTGCCTACATAACTTTGCCAGTGCCACTGCCTCTGCAAAGAGGCAGTGGCAGCAAGCCATTTGTGCCAGCAAAGAAGCAGCCACACTGGCAAACTAGTGGAAATCGACAGACTTTGCGGGGCTGCAGGGCTGAGTGTCTGGCATCCCGCTTCTCTTACGCTGGCTGCTGCCTTGCACACAGAGCTCAACGGGGCTTCTCCGGAACATGGCTGAAGTCACTGACACCACGGACTTTCCCCCCCACCAGGACCTTTCTCCCCCCCGTAAGGCAAACCCTGAAATTAATAGCGAGGCTGGCAGGGGGAGGAAGAGCCGCCGCTGCCTCTGCAAAGAGGATTTTCCTCCCCTCAGGACCTTTCTCCCCCTGTAAGGCAAAACCCGAGCAGAGACAGCAGTGCAGGCAAAGAGGCAGCTCCGCTTTGCCAGCGCGAACGGCCTCCAGCATGAATCCTGGGCAGTGGCTGTCAATGGCATGGCAGGTACGTATGCGTTCTAAGAGGAGCTGCCCAGTGGGCATGCATGTGCCGTATGCCCACTTCCAGTTTCCGGTGCATGCATGCACTCCTCCCAAATGATGCCTCAGCAAAGGCATTAGTGTCAAATTTGTAAGGTCTTACAAAGGATGATAACGACAACCAGGAGGCCACCCTACAAATGTTGGCAACTGTTGCTTGGGTAGCCCAAGCAGCTGTAGTGGCTGCGCTGAGAGTAGAATGAGCCAAGATTCATCCTAGTAAGGGCTTGGCCTTGAGTTCATATGCTTTTGAAATACAGGCCTTCAGCCACCTGCACATTGTAGAAGAAGAAACTTTCTTCCCCATAGAGGAAGGATGAAATGACACAAATAAAGCCTCTGTCCATCGGAATAAGGCAGTCCGTTTAATATACCATCTGAGGGCCCTCTGAACATCTAAGATGTGCCACTGTTCCTCCAACGGATGGGATGGATCTGGGCAGAAATCAGGTAAAATTAGTTCTTGGGCACGATGAAATTAAGAATTTACTTTGGGCAAAAAAGCAGGTTCCATACGCAGTACTACACGGTTAGAATAGAAAATGCAGAGGTCTTTCCGAATGGACAGGGCCTCCAGATCGGAAATCCTCCGTGCGGATGTAATCGCAAGGAGAAAGGCGACCTTGAGGGTCAGGAAGCGGAGGCTGACAGAACCCAGTGGCTTGAATGGTGGAGACATAAGGGCTTGAAGGATGAGAGGCAACTCCCACGTTGGGTAGCGATGCACTACTGGCGGTCTGAGATTGGTAGTCCCCTGAAGGAAGGTGCGTACTCTCAGATATTGTGCGAGGGTATGAAAGGAATCACCAGTAAGTACCGTCGTTGAGGCGGCCATCTGTCTCCGTAGTGTGGTGGGGGTCAATCCCTTGTTGAGACCCACTTGCAGAAATTCTAGCACTTCAGGGACGGAAGCCGATGTAGGATCAATATGATGTTTTGCAGACCACCGACAAAAGGCACGCCATGAGGTGTCGTAAATTCGGTTCGTGGACAGACGCCGGGATGCTTTCATGGTGCATATCACTTTCCCTGAAAGATTAGCCTTCCTCAGGAGTATCCTCTCAACTGCCAGTTGGTCAAGTGGAGCCACTGGAGCTCCGGATGGAGAACGACCCCCTGGCTGAGAGAAATCCTGTCCAAGGGGAACCTCCAGGGACGGGACACAGAGAGGCTTATGAGGTCCGCAAACCAGGACCGGCATGGTCAATGAGGTGCAATAAGAAGGAGTTTCCCTCATTCAGCTAACAGCTTCTGTAGTAAACATGGAATGAGTGGTATTGGTGGAACGCATAAAGCAGCACTTCAGGCCATGGGTGGTGAAGAGCATTGCAACTTTCCGCCCCAGGGCTCGGATACCATGAGAAAAACCTTAGAAGCTGTGTGTTTTCCGTACAGGTGAAGAGATCGAGCACAGGCATGCCGAACTTCAGAGACAACTCCAGAAAGAGCTAAGGATGCAACCGCCATTCGGACTGATCCAGGCGTTCCCTACTCAGGCAGTCCACTTGAATGTTGGAAGCACCCGAGATGTGTTCCGCTTTCACCGACAGTATGTGCCGCTCCGCCCAACACATCAGCCTCTCCACTTCGGCCATCAGTGACTTGGACCGAAGACCCCTTCTCGATTTATATGGGCCTTCGTGGCCATTTGAGACTTAAGATGTGCGCCCCAGCCATAGAGGCTCACATCCGATGTTAGAGTGATGCGGCTGGGTTCCTGGAACACACACCTTTGTTGCAGGGCCGTCAATCTCCACCAGTTGAGTGACAGATGAACACAAGTCGAAACTACCATCTTGGCCCTTGAGTTGCTATGCCCAACTTCTGGTACGGTAGTAAAAACCATTGTAGTGGTCGAGCATGTCAGCAGGCCCAGGGCACAATTGCTTTGCAGGAGATCATTTTCCCTAGCAGTTGAGACAAGAGAAGTAACTGACCTTTGGGAGGCAACCTGCCTCACCAGCTCCTTAATGCTGAGCTGGCAGTCGGATGACAAGTACACATGGCCGCTGAGCGAGTCGATCACTGCTCCCTGGTGGAGAATGCGCATGGTTGGTTGCAGGTGACTCTTTGCCAGGTTGATCATAAACCTGTGGCTCTGAAGCATGCAGATCACCATTGCGCTGTCCGTCGTGGCCTGTGAAGGGTAGGATGACAGAATCAAAATGTCGTCCAAATACCAGAGGATGCGGAATGGAACCATGCGGACAAACGCTGCTACGACCGCCAACAATTTGGTGAACGTTCGTGGGACTGATGAAAAGCCGAAAGGCATGGCTCGGTACTGAAAATGGTGATTGGACTACGCAAATCTCAGGTACTTACGATGTGCTGGGTGGATGGGGACATGTAAGTAGGCCTCCTTGAGGTCCACAGATTGTAAAAGGTCCCCCTTGCGTATGTATCCTAGAATCGACTTTAAGGATTGCATCTTGAATCGCCTGTACAAAATAAAATAATTGAGTTGCCTGAGATTCAAAATCCCCCTCCAGCCCCCAAATTCTTGGGTACCAAAAATAGGATGGAATAGAAGCCAGTTCTTTCTTAGCCTCTTGGTACCTCCTCTATGGCCCAGATATCCAACAAATGTTGGATCTTGTTGTCCATAAATTGTTTCTTTAAGGGCTGGCAAGACATAGGGCACTGTAGATAATGGCTTGGAGGGCTGGAGTGGAACTCCAATGTGAGGCCAAACTCCACCATCCAAAGAATCTAGGCATTGGTTGTGGCAGTCGCCCACTGGTGGTGGAATGTTGGAGCCGGCCGCCAAGTTGGGCGGGCAGTTGGGCATCACTTGCTTCGTCGAAAAGGTTTAGCACCGCCCCCTCAAAATGGTTTCTTTGGTGGGGGCTGTAGACTGTTCCGATCCCGTAAGGCCTGATGGTACGTGTGTTGGTCAAACCCCTCCGAGGGAGGCGATTGGAAATACGAACTGCTGGGCCCAGAATCAGTCTGAAAGGACTGCCTGTGCGAGTAAGGCAAATATCGCCGGTCGGAGGATGGTATACTTTACTCTTGTCCTTATCCTCAATGAGAATCGGCTCTAAAGCCTCCCCAAAGAGAGCTGAACCTGTATACGGAGCTGAAGCCAGCTTCCACTTTGACTTCATAGCTGCTATCCAATTGTGCAGCCATAAAAGTCTGTGAGATGTTACAGTGGAGGCCAAGGCCCAAGACACAAATTTAGCCGCATCCAAGGATGTGTCGGCGAAATATTTGGTGGTAGCTACCAGTTTATTAATGGTTTGATGCATCCCGATATCGTCCTCTGGGAACTTTTCCTGCAATTGGCGAAGCCATATGAGGGACGCCCGGTTAAAAAATGAGGCCGACATTGCAGCCTTAATGGCCCAAGTGGCAGCTTGGTGCAATTTTCTAAAGGACAGTTCCGCCTTCCTGTCCTCAGACTTGAGGCCCCCCACTATATCATTGGAAAGGACAGTGGAGGAAGTAATGAGTGAATGGAGGCCACTGGGGCATCCACAGTGGGCAATTGCAACAACTCCTCAAGTTCAGGAGCAGAACAAAAAAGTTTTTTGTCATGTCCACTGGGCGCAGCCAGTGAACTAGGTTGAACACACGGGCTTTGAACAACCTCAGAGAAAACTTTTGGGCAAGAGATAAAGTCTTGTTCCTACTTTGGTATCATAAGTCCTCATGGGGAGCAGCTGAGCCCTGGGGTTGGTCAGGAGGGTCCTCAACTACCACAATATTGGTCGCTACTTTGGCCTTATGAAGTAAGGACTTGAAAAGAGAGGGATGAAAAAGTCCCGTGAACGCTGGCCTATCAGGCCTCAACCCTTCATCTTCAGAAAATTCAAACTCCTCTGGATAAGCATCCTTCAGCAAAGAATCGTCGCTACAGGAGGAGTCCTGTTGCGAAGGGAAAACAGGCCTGCCAGACAGATGCGCTGGAATCTGTGGCCTTGGCATAGGTGCCAAAGGAGCCTGACCGCCCTGTTGAAAACCAGCCGCCAGCATCCTGGATAGGATTTCTGAGATCAAGGCTTGAATGTCCAATTTTTGAACTGGACCTGGGCCTCCCCTTGTGCGGAGACCCACTGCGGACAGAGTGAAAGTGGCTTCTGGCATCTGACGTGTAGCCACTCGATGACTATGTGGCCCCACTGGCGCTACACTCTGACCCCCAATTGGGGCAACCTACATAGCTGTAACCAACTGCTGAGAAGTACTGGCCTCAAATGAAGCCAAAACCTGGGCTCCAGCTGCCCCAACATGTTGTAGGGGCACCACAACTGTCTGATCAGGCAATACAATCTTGGTGGCAGAAGCCTGCTGATGCTCTGCCACTTAAGCAGTGCATTGTGCCTTATTAAATTGGTTCTCTAAGGCTTTATGCCACCGAGAAGCGTCCTTATTCACCAAGCCGGTCACTTAGAAGACCGAGATGATGAAGATGTAGCCTTGACTGACCTACTTCTGGTGGATTTTGTAGCCTTTTTAGAACCAGTGTGTTTTGTGCTATGGGCTTTGGGAGAGCTAGCAGCCTGCTCCAAATCAGAAGACAAGATAGAATCAAACATGATAGCTACCAATGTAGCAAATCTGATGAGAAATACAGGACAGTTAAATAAATCAATGCAGCTGGAAAGGCCTGGAAGGCAATCCTTTCGAGAAATTTGACTTCCACAATAAGGGTGGTAAAGTCAGCTGGCAAAACTGCCACTCACAGAATGCCAGCTCTATAACGAGACTGGACTTATAAGTGCCCCAGCGCATCAAAGGCAAACCTGTCCACGTCGCTGGAAACAGCTGGGATGTTAAGTGAAGACTCCCACACAGCAGCACAGCTCTGGGTCGCAGTATCACCAGGAATAAGGTGCTGAAGTAAAAACCGACCCTTAAGCGCCGCTTTACAAAAAAAAAGACAAGGCAATCCCTTCAAGGGAAGAAAAAAGGTGTGAGATAGCTGGGCCTGTCAAAGTGCTGCCGTGGCCAATTTACCACCAAAAATGGCGGGCTGGAGAGGCAAAATTTTCCCTTATGCCTCCACGGCCCTCACCAATCCAAAAGGCTTGTGACACAAAAGGCAGTCAACTCCGAAAGGTCAGCCCAGACAAAAGGCGTGAAGCCGCTGGGACCCTCTTCAAGTAGCGGCGCAGCTGAAACAATAAAAAAAATGGCAGGCACAAGTTTCAAATAGCTCTCACGCGCCACTGTGGCCGTTGACAGCTAAGAAATGGTGCGAAGGCAGATCTGAGCCCTCCATGCGCCATGAAGCCCAGTTGGTCGTCAGAGTTTGCACCAGCACCCCAGGCAGTGACTCCGGAGCCGCCAAGAACGGAAATGGAGCTGTGATGGTGGTGGCGGTTGTGCCGGCTGACCGGGGAACCATCGCACATACCAGCGGCCAGTTAATTATTGGAGGTGCCCTTGCAAGGGACACAACTCCGGAACGCTGCCCAAGGAAGTCCTAGCAGTAGAAGGTGGCCTGAAACCCCAGGAACGCCTAATCCACCACCGGCAGCCTAAAGGAGATGGTAACACTCTCCTACCAGTTCCAGATGCACAGCTCCCAAATGGAAAAATACCAAACAAAACTAGAACACTAGAACAACTAGAAGTAAATCTGACAATCTACTTGCCAGAGGCAGCAATCAGGTCTCATCAGATAGAATGAGTGAAAAAGACTGAAGATAATGGACCACAGGAGGCTTGGCTAAGGATTTGAAAAAAATTAGCACTTAGTCTCAAGCAAATAGATGAGAGTTTAACCCCATGCATGGATTGTCGGAGCAGCATTTCTGGAAAGTATCTGTTGCATGACAATGCAACCGAACATTCCCCAACCTTTCTGAGTTGGTGGCCCAGTTTGGGGGGGGGGGAGGAAATTGGGGATGGTTTTGTGTGAGGGCGTGCATGCCCACAGCTTCATTTGTTCAGGACCCCTGATCTAACCTCTTCCTTCTTCTCTCAAGGTCATTCCCACATACCATTACAGTAACATAATGCCAAATTATTTCCAAAATTATACATGCTTTTAAAAAACAAGACAAAAATACCATCCTTGTATATTAATTATAAAAAGTGATCACTTCAGAATTCCAATATCCCCTAGTTAAACTAACTGACGATTAGGGGAAAAAATCTTGAACATATAATTTGTGAAATACACTGGCACATGTGGCGATACACTAGTTTCATCAGCTTACCTAAATTCAGAGGTTAGACTGTTGTATAACTAAATTTAACATTTTTCTGACTACAATATTAGCAAGACATAAAACTATATACTTTTAAAGAACCTTTCTGTGCACTTGACCTCTGTGTCAAGTGTTCTATCTTTTCTCCTCTGCTGTTTAACATCTAAATGAAATAAGGGAGGTCATTTGGCACATGCTAGCCACCTCCACCTCCACTATTATATTCTACTGTGTATAACTACGAGAAAATAGCACTGCCCTTTAATGTTTCCCAGTCGGCTGGATGAAGAAAACAAGTTCCAATTAAACCCAGGACAAATGATATTTTTGTTGGTGAAGAGAAAACTGGATCTGAGGATTGAGGTGATCCCTTAACACCCCCTCTCCCCAAGAAAGAGTAGGTTTGCAATCTAGGAATATTCTTTTCACTCTAGCTGTCACCAGTTTTCCAGATGGTAGTTATGGTATGGAACACATTTGCACAATAATGAATGTGCCAAATACAACCCTTGAGCTAAACTGGACTTGGTAACATTTATTATCTCTAAGTTACAGACCATCAGGAGTACTTGAAGTAACACACTTTAACTGGAGCTATTCTTGAAATGTAATTGGAAGTTGGTACAAAAGTGAAATTCAAGCTACTAACTAGTGCAAAGTACAGAGGTCATATGATAACTGTCTTAAAACTGGCTCAGCTATCTGGTAACAAAAGCTATAATGTTCTCATCTGGGAAGTGCATTTGATCCTTATTCTTATAAGATTGAGGAAATGACAAAAACATTTTCAATTAAGCTTCTTTAAATGGTTAAATTATATTTATAATAATGTTGGTTATATTAATGTTTATTCCCAAGCTTTATAATTAATATTCTCCATTGTGGGTAGAGACAGCAGCCAGCATGGGTTGTCCCAGCCCATTCAGATTGGAGGACTGAGTCTGTCATACATCTTAAGTCCCGCCTATGTTGCTGGGCAGACCCAGCTTTTGACTCAGTCCTTCAGTCTGGACAGGCGTGTGGGACTGTCTCTCTGGTGTTTTTGGAGATTTTTCTCTCTTTCTGAGACTTCAGCTTTCTCTTCCCTTCATCCTTTTGTTGTTGGATTTCCTGGTTTGACTTGGACTGTTTTCTTGGACTTTGCTTGTGGATTTTGGACTTTAAAGATCTTTACCTCAGGAGCGGTCTAACCGCTTCTGAGGGGACTTCCCTTCAGCCATATTCCCCTGCATTCTACCCAGTTTTTGCAGTTTGCCTTCCTCTAAGACTTTAATTTCTGCTTGGAGCCTGCGGAGCTTTGCGCTCCCCTGCACGGCTGTTTTTTTTTTTTTTTTTTTTTGACTCCTTTAAGACTTTAATTTCTGCTTGGAGCCTGCGGAGTTTCGCGCTACCCTGCGTGGCTGTTACCATCCAATTGGAGCTTGATTTCCTCGAGCGGCCTTTTTTCGCTGCCACCAATCTCGCTGCGACTGTTTTATTCATAGAGCTGACTTACAGCTGAGTCCCTTGGAGCCGGAGTGGCATGGGGGCTTGATTGGCATGGCCCGACTATCAGCTGAGTGTTCGGAGGCAGCGGCGGCTTGCTTCCTGGCGGAGTTTCACGCTCCCATTTCCACACTATTTCGCCCTCACTACATGCTGAACTCAAGCTGTGGCCATTAGTGGAGTCTAGCACTCTTGTTTATAGCATGGATTAGGCCCCACCTCCTTTTTGAAGTTGGCCATTGTGGACTTTCATGCCTGTGGAGCTAGCAGCGGCCATTTGTGGAGTCTCACGCTCACATTTCAGAGCGCTGTTCAAGCCACACCCTCTGCGTGTCTGTCGGCCTTAGTGGAGCTCTGCGCTCCCCTGCTATCACACATGCGAGGTTTGCCCGGCTCTCGGGAGTGCCTCTGCACTCTGGGATCGAGTTGTCATTGTCTCTCCCTATTGGCTTCTCCTGGCCGGCCGTGTTGTGGAGCTCTCGTGCTCCCCCTTTCTTGGGACCGTTTTTTCTCCCATAAGACCGTCTAGTGCCCGAGGTGTAGTGACTGTCCGCATCTGCAGCAACCTACCATCTGATCATGCCTAAGAGCCTGCAGAAATCTAAACATGGGCGGAGAGCCACCAGCTCTACAAGGGAAGTTGTCTTAGCTACAAGCATTTCTTCTGCCACGTCATCCAATGCCGCTGCTGAGCGCCCTCATCACAGATCTGCTAGTCACTCTTTCTCTTCCCAGGTGGAACGTCGCCGTGATAAAGTTTTGTAAAAGATTTGTGCTAAGGCTAGCGGGCAAAAAGCGACCAAGGACAGAGAGCCCGTTTCTGGCCGTGAGGCTAGTTCAACTTCGGCTGTGGGTCAGTCTGACCAAGCTTCCCTAAAGGATTGCCCGGTGGTAATCCAGCCTGATGTCATGTGGGGCACTTTGCCTGCTCCGGAGCCCTCTTCTGAGGCATCAGCTCCCGTTATTTTGCCACCTCCTCCTTTGCCACCTCCTCCTCTGTCTTCAACAGCACCTGAAGCTGGCGTTACTCAACCTATTGCCTTCTTGTTGCCAGAGCAGATTCAGCAATTCATTGCTACGGCTGTGCAGCAGTCTCTGGCATCTCAGTTTTGCCCATCAAGCAGGGCGGCTTCGGTATCATCAGGAGTCCGTTCTGTTCGGTCTGTCTCCTGCCCTGAGAACGCCTGGACTGCGGAAGCTCCGGCATCTCCTGTCTCGTCTGCGTGGTCTCATACCTCGTCTTCACCTGAGATGGACATTCAAGATTTAGACCTCTCGGAGGATGAAGGTCTTCCACTGGACCAGCCGGCCTGCACTGGCCTTTTCCCCCAGGTGTTATTTAAATCACTTTTGTTCAAGGCTGTGAACACAGCGGGGGTTTGGCACGCCTGCTTAGGCACAGTCGTCTCTTCCGGGTTCTTCAGGGGCGTTGGATCCGCTTTTCGCTGAACTGTCCAGGCCAGTGGACATTATTCCTACCCCCTCACTGTTTCTAGATGTAATCAAGAAACAATGGAGTGCCCCGGGGGCGGCCCCTTCTCCCTCTGCTACGGACCGGCAAAACTTTAATGCTGTATCTGAGCTTGCAGCATTACTTGAAGTACCTTCCATCGACGCTCCTGTGGCGGCGCTGCTCCCGAATGCTTCTATCGCTGGGCATCCTGATGAAGGGCTATGTCCGGATGAACCCCGCTCTGATCAAATCTTGCAATGGGCCTTCCAGGGGGCGGCCTGGGCCACCCGCTCTGCATCTACCGCTTTCTTCTTTAATCGGACCACGTTACTCTGACTCTGTCAATTACAGGACAATTTAACATCAAAAGACATCTGAATGAAGCAGGACTTAAATAAAATCATAGCTGCCATGCAATTTTCCGCAGATTCCACCCTCCATGCGACCCGTTTTGCGGCTAAGTCCTTGGCGTCTTCGGTAGTGGCCCGCCGTTTAGTTTGGCTGCGCCATTGGCAGGCGGATGCCCATCATAAGTGGCGTTTGGCATCGGTTCCCTTTACGGGTTCCAAATTGTTCGGCGATTCGTTGGACGCATTTCTCGTAGAGACAAGGGATAAACGGAAAGTTCTGCCAGCTGCCTACCGCAGAGGGGAATCCAGATTTGCTCCTTACCCTTCCCGTTCCCAAGCACGGGGGTTGGATGGTGCTAGTACTTCCTTTTCCTGTCCTAGGCAGCAGGGTTCGTTCAACACCAGATCCTGTGGTCCTCAGGATAGAGCGTTGAGAGGTAGGCCCTTTCTGTCCAAATGGCCCTTTCGGGGGGAGGGGGTCATTCTTTATGACGCCGTCATTAGCTGCATCCCGGACCCTCCCATTGGTGGCAGATTGGCCCTCTTTGTCCACCTTTGGGAACGTTCAATGTCCGATCAGTGGGTCCTGGCAACCTTAAGATCCGGGCTGGCCATAGAATTTGCCTCCCCTCCCCCGATGTCTTTTGTTTGCTGTCTGCTTCCGAGTTCTTCCTCTAAACGATCTCTTATGAGCTCGGCGGTTCAGCACCTTCTTTCCATCAGGGCTATTCAACCAGTTCCTGAGGGTCAGAAAGGTACGGGATTTTATTCCTGGGTTTTTTTAGTGCCTAAGTCATTGGGGGGGGGGGGTGGCGGCCTATTCTAGATCTTAAGTGTCTGAACTGGTATGTCGTTTACCGGAAATTTAAGATGCAGTCTTTGAAAACGATACTTGATGGCGTTCGGAGGGGCGATCTCCTTTCTTCCATCGATCTTACGGAGGCCTATCTCCACATCCCTATCCTCCCTTCCCACAGGAAATTTCTCAGTTTTTATTATGGCGGTTCCCATTACCAGTATAGGGCTCTTCCCTTTGGTCTCTCCTCTGCCACTCGGACCTTTACCAAGGACTTGTCGGCTTTGGCCGCTTCTCTTCAAGCCCGGGCCATTCGTCTTCAGTGTTACCTGGTGACATCTTAATTTTGTCTTCCTCCGCTCAGCAGGCAGTGGCAGATGTGAGTACTACTGTCCAGGCGTTGGCATGCCATGGCTTCTCCATTAATATGGAAATGAGTCACCTTACTCCTTCTACGCGCTTGGTTCACCTAGGGGCATTGATAGATTTGGTGGCTGGGAAGATGTATCTCTCGCAGGAGCAACAGAACAGTTTGAGAGCATTAGTGGCTACGGTTGAGGGCTCCCGTTCTCCTTTTGTTTTATCTCAGCTTTTGGGGAAAATGATCTCCGCCATTTCCATTGTCCCTTGGGCTCAGCTTCACTCCCGGGAGCTTCAATGGTTTCTTTTGCCATTGCAGAAGGCAGGCAAAGGGACTTCCTCCGTCAAGCTTCCGGTGCCTCAGAATGTTCAGAGATCCCTCCGTTGGTGGCGTTCATCGGCGATTTCAGCAGGCTGCCTTTTCCTCAAGCCTCAGCGAATAGTAGTGACCACGGATGTCAGTCTTCACGGTTGGGGGGCTCATTGTCAGGGTCAGATGGCCCAGGGCCTGTGGACTTCCACCGACGCTCGCAGACCGATAAACTGGTTGGAGTTGCAGGCGGTGTTTCTGGCGCTACGCTCTTTCCGTCACCTTCTGGCAGGCTCCCACATTCTTGTCCTCACGGACAATATGACCGCGAAAGCACACATCAACCGTCTCGGGTGCACACGGTCCAAGACTCTGATTGCGGTTTACATGAAGTTTGGACTCTGGACAGAGCGTCACCTGGCTTCACTCAGGGCAGAACACATCTCTGGGATTGCCAACAGCCAGGCGGATTGGTTGAGTCGCCAGCAGGTAGACCATGTGGAATGGCGCCTCCATCCCCGGATCTTCAGGGACCTGACAGATCGCTATGGGCTCCATGAGGTCAATCTGTTTGCGACTCCGGTGACTGCACAGCTCCCTCGCTTTTTCTCCCGTTATCCATCCCCGTGAGCAGAAGCCATCGACGCACTTCGGTCCCTGTGGCCTCCGGGGCTCCTGTATATTTTTCCGCTGATTCCCCTGCTAACCAAAGTCATCCGGAAACTGTTGCTGGAATGTGTGGAGGTGATCCTTGTGGACCCCACTGGCCTCGGAAGCCCTGGTTTGCGGACCTCGTCTCCTTATCTGTCGCCCCCTCATGGTGCCTTCCACAGGAAGCAGATGTTCTGACGCAAGGAGAGCTGCTACATCTGGACCTCCCTTGGCTCAATCTGACCGCTTGGTGGTTGAGCGGTGCGCGTTGACTGGCGCTGATATTCCTCTGGACGTGGTCCATATGATTCAAGCCTCTTGGCAGCCCTTTTGTACTTGGTGTGAGCAGCACGGGGTCTGTCCTCTTCAAGCGTCTATTGTGAAGATTCTAGTTTTTCTCCAGGCCGGCCTATCCAAGGGTCTCTCCCCCAACACTTTACGGAGACAGGTGGCGGCGATTTCTTCGGTCGTTACCTGTGGTTCCCTTACCTCCTTGGCCCAACACCCTCTTATTCGATGGTTTCTATGCGGGGCTGCGAATTTGTGTCCCCCTGTCCTACATCGCTACCCTACGTGGGACCTTTCGCTTGTATTGAACTCTTTCATGGGCCCCCCGTACAAACCTCTCCGGACAACGAGTCTACGTCTGCTATCGTGTAAGGTCGCCTTTTTAGTCGCCATAACTTCGGCGCATCGAATTTTGGAAATCGCGGCCCTCTCCACTCGCTCTGACCTTCGTGTGTTCCATGCGGACTGGGTGGTTCTCCAGTTGGATCCGACCTTTGTGCCTAAAGTCAACACGACATTTCAGCGACTGCAGGTACTTATCCTGCCTGACTTCTGTCTGCATCCCATTCATCCTCGGGAGCGTAAGTGGCATGCGCTGGATGTTCGTCGGGCGCTTTGGGTGTATCTGAAATGGACCGCTTCGATCCGTTGGATTGAAGCTTTATTTGTCTCCTTCTTGCTGGTTTCTTTGGGGTCTAAAGTGTCATCATCAACCATCGGACGCTGGATTTGGCAAACTATTGCTTCAGCCTACGATCTTCGTGCCTTGCCTAGGCTTTCTCATGTGACGGCTCATTCAGCTATGGTGGCGGCTTGGGCCACGCAGGCCTCCTTACTCGAAATCTGCAGGGCGGCTACTTGGATGTCACCATCCCCCTTTATCCATCATTACAAACTGGACAAGTTCGCTTTGGCGGATGCCGCATTTGGTCGCCGGGTGTTGCAGAGGGTCCTTCCAGGGGACAATTCTACGGACCAGACTGGTCCCCCCCGTGTTTAGGGACAATGAACTTGGGTATGTCTTATGCTGGCTGCTGTCTCCACCCACAAAGGAAAAGGGGAGAGACGCACCTTCTCATTGGGTGGAGATAGCAGCCAGACCCTCCCTTCTCCAGTCTGGTGGTTTGCTGTTTTTTCTCTCGCCTACTTACCTTTCTATGCTTCTCCCACGTGCCGAGTCTGTCCTTCTTGTCCTTCGCCAAAAGTTGGGTATGCCCGGCAACATAGGCGGGACTTAAGATCTATGACAGACTCAGTCCTCCAATCTGAATGGGCTGGGACAACCCATGCTGGCTGCTGTCTCCACCCAACGAGAAGGTGCGTCTCAGGTAGGACCAACACCCTTTTTAATTATTTCAAGCTATATGCTTTTTATAAACATAAATATTAACCATAATAGCAGCAAAAATCTCAGAGTCTTCAATGCACGTTTTAAGGTATGAAATAAATAAAGAGTTTTTCAAATTGGGCTATAATTTTGGTCCTTGATTTAACATTAATACTCAGGAACAACTATCATTAAAGTGGTCTACAGACATGAGCCAACATCATACAAATGCATACAGTACAAGTAGCCCTTGACTTATGACAATAATCAAGCACACAATTTCAATTGTAAATTGTGGTGACCATGCCCAATTTTATGACTTTTTTGGCAGAGATTTTTAAATGAACATGGTGATCATAAAGTGAACGCCATGGTCACTAAGCAAACACATTGTTCACTACAGGACTCTTTTTGCTGGAAACTGAAAGTAAATGCCAAAAACATCATAAACAGCAGTCACATGGATGCAGAGCTCTGGTAGTGCACAGGTAGTCCTCACTTAATGATCATAATTGTAACTAGCGAAGTGATGTGGTCATTAAGCAAGGCATCACATGACCACAAATGATTTAACTTCCACTGTAACGAATAGGTAAATCACCTGTTGTTTTAAGTGAGACTTTACATGACTGTCACTTGTAATTTTGCTGCCACTTTCTCCATTGACTCTGTTTGTCAAAAGCTGGCTGTGAAACACACGAACAATGGTGATCATGTGACTGTGGAACATTATTACAATGTAAGTGTGATGACAAGTCATAAAGTTACTTTTTCAGTGCCACTGCAACTGAAAAACAGAGCAGTTGTTAAATGAGGACTACTTGTACTCAATACATTTATATCTCTCCTCATCTGCTGTAGCAGTTTTAAGTGATTTAGAGCACATTAAAAAACATAAATAATATTCATTAAAACACATTAAAATGGTGGCAGGGGAAGAAAAAAATTCTTTTATCACAAATACTGAAAAGAAATGAATAAAGTGGTTTTCTTATCTAAAAGAGAATACAGTAGATGATTTCCAAACTTTTGAGGGAAAAGGAAAGTGTGCCAGAGAATAGGTAAATTATAGAGAAGACCACTTGCAAGAAGTCCTCAAATAGCATTCAGATGGATTTTGAATACATAGCAGGATTTCCCTTGTCAATCTCAGTAAAAGCAAGGCAATCTGACAGGTAATCTGATCCTAAATTATTTGGAATGATTGCATGTCATAATCAACCCCCCCCCCCCCAAAATCTCAATAGTTGAACTGTTTTAACAAAAGTGTAATATATACATAGTCAAGTATCCCACTTGGCAACCTAGCTATTGCATTTTGTACTACTTGTGGCTTTCAGATGAAACATACGCATAACCCCACATGGATCATATTACACTAATATAAAAGTGATATTACTAGAGCATGAATAACTATAGCTAAGCCATTCTTATTCAGGGAATGGTGTAGTTGATATACCAAACAAAGCTGGTAATATTAACCACTCTTATCCATAAATGTAGTTTGGATCTGTGACTGGGTGGTAAGTAGTTAGCAAAATTTTCAGAATCCAGAGTTTTTCAGAAATCAACAAACCACTGAGCACTTGAGGACCAGCAGCACCATCTATCATATAAAAATATGTTCCCCTGGATCCACCCAGCCAACCCCTTCCTGTCCAGTTTGAATAAACCAGAACATTTAGAGTCAAGAACGCATGTGATAGACCAGATAGCTACAACTGTCTTGACCACCTGCTCAAACCATGAAAAAGGAAAGGTACCTAGATAAGATAATTTGTTGTATCAAAGCAATGTCTAATGAACACAAATAAGAGTAATTGTGAGAGTTTGCAGAAATCCAACCAACACACAAGTAAACAATTCAGCAGGATTCATTTATATAAGAAACTTCTTCATATACAATACCATACAGCAGAAGCCAGAACCAGAACTCAGAATCCAGAAGTACAGAATCAATAATCACAGGAGCTATAGAATCAGAGGAGCACTCATATATATACAGATTAGTGAACCTAAGCCACGCCCAGGCTCCAAGTTGTCTGGGTCACCAAACAGTCCCCATTGGCTGACCTGTTACCATGTCTATTCCAATTCATGAACCCTTATATACTGACAATCCTCCCTTCATGACTGGAATAGACTGTTGTGGCTCCGACCCCTGAGCCCATCGTATCGGAGGAAGAAGGCTCTGAACATGAAGGAGAGGAGCCGGCCAGGCCTCCCTCTCCTGGCCCCTCCTCTCTGGCAATTCCTCAGGTGTCGGCCCGAAGGAGAGGAGATTGGCCAGGAGCCAGGTGTCTCCGATCTGTCGGAGAGTGATGAGGGAGACAAGTTGTGGCTGGATCCACGCCAGCGTCGGCATGCGAAACGGTCACAGCAGATGAGGAGGCATGCCAGAGACTGAGCTGAGTCACTGGACCACACCCCACAGGCTATATAAGGGAGGGTGATGGCCATTCCAACTCTGTGACGGACAAAGCAAAAACTCTGGCGAGTCACTTGCACTTCTGGACGAACAACGCCTCATCTGTTGTGGGTTTCTGTTACTGGACTGCTTCAAACTGTCTGTATTTTTGTGTTATCTGGTGGAGGAACAACCCCTCCTTCTTGGAGTAAAAGCTCTTGGCAGGCAGCTGCTGCGTTGCTGCCAAGTTTTGATAACGAACCTTTGACTGTTTTGGAACAATTATTTAACCCTTTGGGGTGAGTGTTTGTGCATGTGGGAGACGGGGACAGAACATAGACATAAAACTGAATAACTTAATATTCTTCCCATGGTGCACTCCACCCAATGGCTTGGTCATTATATCTGCCAGATTGTCCTCTGAAGAACAGTGAAGCAAGCTAATTAATTTACATTTGATGGTTTCTCTTACATTACAGTATTTAATAACTATATGTTTGCTTCTATTCTTTACTCTGTCACCTGTAGCCATTTTAATGCAAGCAGCATTATCCTCAAACACCGTTACAGTTTCAGTTACTTTTACATTAAATCCTTTAACAGCTGTACATACCAACTTACCTCTGAGCAAAGCTCAGAGAAAGCAATAAATTCTGCCTCTGTTGGCTGTTTTTGCAGGACAAAAAGAAAGAACATACAAACAACCAGAACTTATGGGATACGGCAAAAACCTTTATGAGAGGGGTTGCAATAGCCTATATGGCCAAAGAAAATAAACAAAAAAGGCAACGACTGAAAAGCTTAGAAGAACAACATAGTAAATCTGAGGTAGAACTCTAAAAGGAATCACAAAGACGAGATTTGAAACAACAAATAGATGTAATTAAACATAAATTGAATATTATTGAGAAGGAAAGTCTGGCACAGCAAATTAAAAGTACTAAACAATTTTTTTTTAAAAATGCGAACAAACTGGGGCGTTGGTTGGCATATAGACTGAAAAAACAGAAAGATAGAGATGGATTAACAAATTATGTAATGATGAGGGAAAGATAATATACAAGAATGAAGGGAAGAGAAATGTGACATATGAGTTCTTTAAAAATTTGTACAAACAATAATAATATATAGGTGAAGACAAGATTTTACAATATCTTCAGAAAGCAGGATTGCTCAAAGTTTCAGAAGATTTTAAAGATTTGCTGAATAAGGACATCACACCCTTAGAACTAACGGAGGCAATCAAAAAACAAAAAATTAACAAAGCTCCAGGCCCTGATGGACTACCATCAGAACTCTACAAAAAGAGATATTAGGCCCCATATTGTTAGAGGTATTTAATGAAGTATTGCATGATGAAAAGATTCCAGCTTCATGGAAAGAAGCAATGATTACATTGATTCCCAAGGAAAACTCCGACCAGACACTGATTAAAAATTATAGGCCCGTATCACTATTGAATTCAGATTTCAAAATTTTTATGATGATAATGGCTGAAAGACTTAAGAATTTTTTGGAAGAATTTATTCATACCGATCAGAATGGATTTTTGCCTAAAAGGCAAATAAGAAACAATGTCAGGATCATTTTTGATATTCTAGAGTATTACGAGGTACATAATGAGAAGCAAATGGTATTAATATTTGCTGATGCACAAAAAGCATTCGATAATGTTAAATGGGAGTTTATGCTAAATCAGTTATGTTATATGGATTTCGGTGTAAATTTTATAAACATGTATAGAGCAATTTATTTTAAACAGGAAGCTAAAGTACTAATTAATGGTGAATTAACTAAAAACTTCCAAATTCAAAAGGGCACAAGACAAGGTTGTCCACGGTCACCGTTATTGTTTATACCATCACTAGAAATCGTGACCAGAATAATTCGAGAAACTAAACAAATTAACGGGCTAGAAATTAAGAAAGAAGTTTTTAAGGTACAGGCTTTCGCAATTGACCTTGTCTTTATCATAGAAGAGCCCCTACAGTCTGGAGTAAGGCTAATGGAAGTACTGGGGGAATATGAGAAAGTACCAGGCCTGAAGATAAATAAGGATAAAATGAAAATGTTAACAAAAAATATGACTAAATTGCGAGAAAAGGAATTGGCTGAGAAAATAAATATTCAGACAACAAAAAAAATAAGGTATCTAGGAATCCAAATGAGATGTAAGATGTAGTACTCTTAAAGGGGATAATTACGACAAATTAATTGAACAAATTAAAATGGATTTAGATAGGTGGAAAAACTTGTAACTTTCCTTCATAAGAATCACGACAATCAAGATGAATGTTCTACTTACTCTTTTTATTTCCATGTATCCCAATTAAATTAAAAAAATTTTTTTTTACAAATTTGAATAAAATGACTTCGAAATTCATTTGGCAAGGTAAAAAACTGAGAATTAAATTAAAATTATTACAGGATGCTAAGGAAAGAGAGGGATTGGGCCTTCCAGACTGGGAAAAATATTAACGAGCAGCAACTCTTGTACGGATGAGTGATTGCATACATTTAAAAAATAGGAGGTTGTTAGCGTTGGAAGGCCACAATATGCAGATTGGGTGGCATGCTATTCTCTGAGAAGAGAAATACAAAGTTCACAAGTACTTCCAGAAGCACTTAACCAGACGTGCACTCTTGGATGTTTGGATCAAAATTAAGCAATGTACTTATATGGAAGTTCCGAATTGGATATCGACATTAGAGATGTTTACACACCCAAATTTCATCAAGTCAGGAAGAGTTATTACATAAAATGATTTGTTAAATCAGAGGGGAGAGTTGAAACCTAGGAAAAATTTAAAAGAGGAAGGAATTGAACTTGAATGGTGTGCATATCTCCAAGTACAATCAAAATATATGAAAGATAAAAAAGATTGGGGCATAAAAACAGAGTTAACAGAATTCAATTTTTTTTTTATTAAGAACAGAGGGGAAGGCAATAAGGAAAAAATATATATTGGAACAAGATATGCTAGAAGAACAAGTAAAAGAAACAATGTTAATTTGGAACAAATATTTTGGCTATAGTATCGATCTAGACAAGTGGCAGGATTTTTGGGAAAGAAACATAAAAATTACCTTAGCTACATACAAAGAAAATTTATACAAGATGTTTTATAGGTGGCATCTCCCACCCACAAGATTAGCAAAAATAAGCAATAAACATTCATCGATGTGTTGGAAGTGTGAGGCAGTGCCAGGGACCTTTTATCATTTATGGTGGGAATGCTCAAAAGCCGCAAAATTTTGGCATCAGATAAGACAATGGATAGAGGAGATACTAAAGCAAAATATATAAGCAAAACCAGAATTCTTTCTACTGGGTATTATAGAGGCCAAATACAATAAGAGCAGAATTTACCTATTGTTACATATTCTAACAGCAGCAAGATTAACTTTTGCAGAAAAATAGAAAAACAAAGAGACCCCCACAGAAGAACTGTTAGTTAAAATATTAATTTGCGTGGAAATGGACAGACTGACCTTGGAACTTAAAGATAATGAATCAGAGTACTATGAAATCTGGAACAAATTTTATTATTGGCTGGAAAGGAGGAAAAATGCTGGGATACAGGACCATTGACAAATAAAATGTTTGGAAGTTTTTAGGCTAATTTGTTATGACAGATACGATTGAAATAGATATTGAAATAACCTATATGGATGAAAGAATATATATATTCGAACTGTGATAATTAATGTAAATATATATAGAGATAAAGAAGTGTATCAATTATATGACAAATTTTGATGAAAATGTTTAAACCGGAAATGTCACTCTGTGTCCATTGTTTTTAATTTGTATTATAAATAAAAACTTTAAAAAAGAAAAAGAAATAGCTACAGTTGTTTGTTTTCTGGACTTCCAACCAATTAAAGTGCCTCCAAACAATATCACAATCCCAGAATTAGACTGTGGTTTTTACATCATTGGCATAATCACTGTCAACATAACATTTTAATTTCAATTCTTCAGAGACTTGTATTTGAAAACCCAATTTCACAGTTCCCTTCAAATACCTGAGAATCCTTTTTATACCCATCCAATGCAATTGCATTGGTGCAGCACTAAAGCGACTTAAGATGCTTACTGCACAAGCTATGTCTGGTCTGAACCACTGTGACAGATAAAACAAGCTCCCTATTGCAGACTGATATATCTCGATCACAGGCTTCACTTTTGTCCTCACCCAAATTGTTGTGAAAAATTGTGCTTATAGGTATTGGAACAGAATTACAATCCTTCATGTTGTATCTCTCCAACAGCTGTTCAATTTTCCTTCTTTGACTGAGAACATAATCACCTTTCTCAGTTTTTGGTATCTCTACATTGAGATAATTTTTTATTTCTCCCAAATCTTTTAATTTTTTTTCTCTAATTGATTAGCAAATTCTTTTATCTGTGACAAATCCTTTGCAATGAAAGAAAGGTCATCAACAAATGCTAATAATTGACAATCCCCACCTTGTAACTTTCATATGTATATATGCAACCATCAGCCTTGCAACTCTTGAACCAAGACCCTTCAATGCACTATCTAAACAGATATTTCCATTTCTGGCTGACTGCTTCAGCCCATAAATGGCCTTGTTCAATTTATATACGGTATTAGGCTTTTTACTTTCTTACCCTGGTGCTTGAATCATGTAAATTTCTTCCTCTAATTCTGCATTGAGAAATGCTGTGGTTATATCAAAATGCCAAATTTTATGTCCATGTGCCACTGCCAAGCTAGTACCAACTTTATGCTTTCACTCTTTACAGTTGCCACAAATACCTCATCATAGTGCATGTTTTTCCTTTGTGAAAAATCTTGTGTCACTAACCTTGCTTTATATTGTACCTCATTGTTGGGCAGTACTTTCTGTTTGTACACCCATTTACATCCTATGCAGGAGTGAAGTGCTACCAGTTCGAGGCAGTTAGCCCGAACCTATAGTGAAAATGCTACTGGTTCACCCAAACTGGTAGTAAAAAGTGTGTTAAAAAGTTTTTAAAAAGTTCCGACAATTGCGCAGCACAGCTGACGGTTGGAACTATTTTTTACTTTTTAAAGCATTTTTTTACTACCTACTGCCCGAACCAGTATTTCTGTGTAAAGTGTGATAGTTGTTTTTGAGCTGTGACTCTGTGAGGTTCCTGCTTGTTGCAGGGGCCATTTGGTGTGAAGTCCAGCTGCTTTTGCATTGTGTGTGTCAGTTGTGTAGCTTTTGTGTTATTTTTGTGTAAAGTGTGATAGTTGGTTTTCCCGGTCACATGACCACCAAGCCATGACCACCAAGCCACGACCACAGAACCGGTAGGGAAACTTTTGGAATTTTACCACGGATCCTACAGCTTTGCAACCTTGTGGCAAAGTCATAGATGTGAACACTTTATGTTCATCTATGGATTTCATTTCTTTGTCCATGGCTTCTTTTCATTTTACTTGTTCAATTTTGGGTAATGCCAATATTTCCTGATAGTTTCTTGGCTCATACCACACATTTCACACCTTAACCACACCAACAGAATACCTGTCAGGAGAAAAGGATGTTGGTCTTACCTGACACGTCTCTTCTCAGTGTGCTGCGGGAGACTCCAAGCAAGGGTTAATGCAAATCCTATTTCCAGAGACTGGGTTGATAGAATTCCATGGCCACACCTCTCTTGCCCGGCTGAGCTTCAGTTTTTTGACAAAGTCACATCAGAGTAGCAGACTGGCACCTATAGAGAGATAAATGCCCCCTGGACCCAGACGGTCAGCAGGGTGGGTCTTGGAGTCTCCTCCAGCGCACTGAGAAGAGATATGTCAGGTAAGACCAACGTCCTTTCTCCAGTGCACTGCTTGGAGACTCCAAGCAAGGGATATACCCAAGCCTGAACTAGGGGAGGGAAAACGGCCGGTCCCTGGTCCCCACGGTGGCATGTACTCTCTGCAGAACTCTATGCCCAAAGGATGCCTCAGCCGAGGCATACACATCCAGTTGTCTAATTATGGGCGATGGCAATGACCAGGTCGCTGCCCTACAGATGTCTTCTATTGGAGCTTCCGTGGCCCAAGCAGCACTGGTGACCACACTCCTAGTGGAGTGAGCTGTAATTCGTCTTGGGACAGGCCGGGCCTGCATCTCATAGGCCTTGGAAATGCAGGCCTTCAACCAATGGCCAATGGTAGAAGTCACCTTCCTGCCCATGGTTGCTGGCTGGAAGGATACAAAAAGAGATTCTGTCTTCTGAAAGGAAGAAGTCCGTTTGATGTACCTACAGAGAACTCTCCTGACATCCCGGGTATGCCAGTGTTCCTCTGTGGGATGATGGTGACCCGGGCAAAAATTAGGCAAGATGAGTTCCCGGGCTTGGTGCAACCAGGAATTCACTTTTGGCAAGAATGAAGGGTCCAAGCGAAGGACCACCCGATCTGCATGAAAAATGCAAAGGTCCTCCTGTACAGACAAAGCCGCCAATTCAGATATCCTCCTGGCAGATGTTATCGCCACGAGGAAAGCCACCTTCAGTGTCAAATGTCAGAGGCTAGAAGTCTTTAAGGGCTCAAAAGGTGTAGAAGTGAAGAGCCTGAAGCACTAAGGCCAGGTCCCAGGTGGGGTAGCGATGCACCACGAGAGGCCTCAAGTTAGAAGCTCCCTTCAGAAAACTACATATTCGGGGGTGGTGAGTAAGGGGTTGTCTGTTCTCCCCAGCCAACACCGTGGCTAGTGCTGTGACCTGTCTCCTAAAGATGTTGGGAGATAGCCCCTTGTCTAGTCCAGTTCGCAGAAATTCCAGCACCTCAGGAACCGAGGCTTCCAAGGGGTCAAGGTGCTGCGAGGAACACCAATGGCAAAATGCCCTCCAGGGGGCATCATAAATCCGGTTCGTGGAAGGTCGCCTGGACGCCTAGATGGTCCGGATGACCTACCCTGACAGCTTGTCTCTCTTCAGGAGACACCTCTCAAGTGCCAGGCAGTCAGCTGGAGCCACTGTGGCTCCGGGTGTAGAATGATCCCCTGGCTGATAGCCTGTCCTGGGAAATCCGCCAGAGGCAGGACACCGAGAGGCTGACTAGGTCCGAGAACCAGAGACACCAGGGCCAATGCGGAGCCATTTCGGAGACCTCTGCCCTCTCCTCCAATATCTTCCAGATGACCCTCGGAATGAGGGGAATCGGGGGGGGGGGGAAGCATAAAGCAGCCCGAGGCAAGGGACTGCGGAGAGCATTGGTCCCCTCTGCCCCCGGGTCGCGAACCTGGAGAAGAGCCTCGGTAGCTGGGTGTTGGATGGCTGGGCAAACTGATCTACCACTGGCTGACTGAATTTCTTGCACACCTCTTTGAAGAGGTCCGGGTACAGGCGCCACTCAGAGTGGTCCAGGGTTGTCCTGCTCAGCCAGTCCGCCTGCACATTAAATGTGTTCTGCCCTGATGGAGAGAACGTGTCTCTCTGCCCAGAGACCCAGCCTCTCCGCCTCTGCCATGAGGGACCTGGACCGAATGCCTCTTTCCCGATTTATGTGGGCTTTCGTGGCCACATTATCCATCAGAATGAGAATGTGTTGGCCTGACACTGCCTCTCGGAAGTGGCGTAAGGGCAGGTGAACTGCCCTCAGCTCCAGCCAGTTGATGCTGTTCTGGAGCTCCGTTGGGGACCACCTGCCCTGAACCACCTGGGATTGGAGGTGGGTTCTCCAACCGAAGAGACTCACGTCTAAAGTTATCATGATGCGCTGACTCACTCTGTAGGCACATCCCCGCCGCAGGACTGGGGAGGCCCACTAGTGTAGTGATCTCAACACCCTTTGGGTGAGTCTCACTTTGAGATGCGAGTTGCTCTTGCTGGCCTTCTGATGTGGTAGAAGGAACCATTGCAGTGCCTGGGCATGCAACCGCGCCCAGGGGACTATGGATAGGCACGAAATCATCTTCCCCAACAGTTGGGAGAGAAAGTTTAAAGGCACCAACTGCATAGCCACTATCCCGGCCACTAAGGACTGCAGACTTTCCAGTCGATCTGGTGAGAGAAATACTTGGCCGGAGGAAGAGTCTATCACCGCGCCCAGGTGAAGAAGACTGGTAAATGGCACCAGGTGGCTCTTTTTGAAGTTGACTGTGAAGCCATGGTCTTGGGAGTAGCCGTATCACAATTTGGACCTCCTTTCCGCCCATGAGGCTGATCTGGACTGGATCAAAATATCATCCAGGTAACATTGTAGACGAATGGGTAGCGTCCTGATGTGGGCTGCTACCATTGCCAGAACCTTTGTGAAGACTCTTGGGGCTGATGACAGGCCGAATGGCAGGGCCCGGTATTGGAGGTGATGCCCTCCATATGAGACCGGCAAGGACCTGCAATGACGGAGGCGGATTGCCACGTGCAGATAGGCCTCTTTGAGGTCTATGGAGACCAACATGTTGCCCTCCCTGATACAGCCTAGGATGGATTACAGGGACTGCATCTTGAATCAGCGATAGACCACATGGGCATTCAGCTTCTTTAAGTCCAAAATTCCCTTCCAGCACCCCAAACTCTTGGGTACCAGGAACAGGATTGAGTAAAATCCTTGGCCTTCCTGGCCATCCGGAACCGGCTCAATGGTGTTGATCTCCAAAAGATGCTGGATCTCGGTTTCCATCAGCTGATGTTTTTCGGCGTTCACTGGTACTTTGCAACAAATAAACTGGTTTGGGGGTTTGGATAAGAGCTCCAGTGCGAGGCCCAATCACGCTGTCTGGAGAACCCACACATCCATCATGGTCTCCCCCACTGGCCCACGAAATGTTGTAAGCAGCCGGTAATGGGAAACATGGTGGGATAATCATTTCCCGCGTCGAAAGGAGCAACCTCCTGATGCACGAAATGGCCGCTTGATCTGTGCCTGTCATCTGCCTGTCACAAAAGGACTACCGATCCGGAAACCACTCGTGCCCCTGGTAGGAAGGCCTCTGGAACTGGGCGGAGGTGGACCCGGCATCCACCGACTGGAACTGCGGCCTCTGATGGTAGTAAGGCAAGGCCCTACGATCTGCCCTCTGGTGCAAGGAGGCCAACCTCCATTTGGATCGCATGTCCGCCTGCCAATGGCAAAGCACAGGAGGCATCGTGATATAACATGCTTGGGACGTGAACTTGGTTGTGTTTAAAGTTGCATCAGCCAAATATTCAGTGGCAGCCATGAGCTTATTCAGGTCCTGATGCAACCTAATCTCATATGGTGGTAGTTTGGCTTGCATCTGGCGCAACCAGATCAATGTGGCCCTATTAAAAAAGGAAACTGCGTTTGCCGATCTGATGGCCCAAGCTGCAGCTTAATGAGTTTTGTGAAGTGCCATCTCAGCTTTCTTGTCCTCAGCCTTCAGAACTTCCACAATATCAGCCAGAAGAATGGCCAAAGAAGTAAGTGTTGCCACAGGAGCATCCACCGTGGGAACCTGGAGGAGTTCTTCCAGGTCTGGTGCAGCGCAGTAAAGTTGCCTGTCATTTGCCAGAAGGTGCAGCAATCGCACCAGGCTGTGCCCATTGGAATTGCATAACATCCAAAAACAGCTGAGGTGAGGGAATGGTCTCCTGTTCTGGAACAGGTTCAGAAAACAGACCTTCATGTGGATCTTGGAAAGCCTGGGGCTGCTCCGAAGAGGTGCCCACTATCCCCATGTTGGTGGTAGCCTTTGCCCTGAACAACAAAAACTTAAACAAGGCAGAACGAAACAGGCCTGAGAAGGAAGACTTTTCAGGAGTCATGCCCTCATCATGAGAGCTCCTGATCCCCCAGATCTTCCTTCCCCCTTGAGGGAATCAGCACTCTGCACAGAATGTTGTGATGCGGATGGATCAACCACCAGAATGTAAGCTGCTGGAAGCTGCACTTGTTGAGGGGGCAAGGGATGACGAGACAAGCCCCTGTGCTGGAAACCTGCAGCAATACCTTGAGCAATAACATCAGCAATGAAGGCTTTCATGTCCATAGACAGCCCAGATCCCTCGGCCTCCCCTACGGAGCCCTGCCAGTGGGAGTAAAAGTGGCCTCTGGAACAGATATCCAAGTAGGGACTGGCCTTGAATGCCTACTAGTGAAGGGCACAGCAGCCAAAGGTAGAATTTCTTCCTCCTGTCCAGTAGGAAAAACAGACCTAATCTACCCAGCACCTTCTGGGGAATGCACACCCTGTTGCTCCATGCTTAATTGAGGAGACAAATCAGGCTGCAGAGATGCAGGGAAAACCTCTGCTGCAAGGTACCCAGTGGGCTCCTGCACCTGCCTCAGGCTTTTACAAGCATGCTTCTCAGGTGCCTTTTGGCATCTTTTTCCAAGGCAGCATAATCCTCCTTAGACAGATGCCTTTTGGAGGTTTCCTTCTGAGATGCCCCTTTGGAGGCAGCCCTGGAGAGTCTGGGGTTGCATTCATTAGCTCTATGGAGCCTAGGGGAATCAGGGAGTTCCAGAGGTGGAGATAACTCTCTGTCAGCCATTCTGCCACTCATACACTATTTATACAGACCTGATCAAAGAATGTCCACCTAATCAGGTCCCCCTGCAGCCTCAAAGAATAAGCTGGATCCTTGTGGCAGGCCCTGGGAGATCAGCGCCAGCACAATACTTCCAGCTCCAGAGCTATCAACAGAAACAATGCCTTTGCTCTAAAGCCCAGCCACACTCTCCCAGCGCCTCTGCTCCAAAATCCCACATGGCAGCTACCAGAGGGCCCAATACATGGGAGTTATGAGCCCGGCAATGCAGTAGCTCAAAATGCTTCCCCCCATCTAAAAACAAAGCTGCCAGGGGAACGAGGGCACGATAAAAGCCCTCTCAGCACCACACAAATAAAATAAACACGGAGTATGTCCCTTCAGCCGGACAGTGACTCCGGAGCCGCTCCCCCCGCAGGGAAAAAACAGGCATAGGTGGTGGCGGTTTTACCTCTCACAGAGACACCAGCACACACACCAGCGGCTAGGTGGGTTAGAATCCAGGGACCAGCACCATGGAGGATCCCCATGCAAGGTTTGACCCCAGATATGTTGCTTACCTAAAGAAAATCTCTTCAGGGTGGTAGCGGTCGGTCCAGGCTTGCCAGAATAGACCAGCTCACTCACCTGCAGCATGCTGGCCCCTCTTTGGCAAAAAAATTCAAAGATTGAAGACTGCAAGCAAAAAAATTCTATTGTCCTAGACCAATGATGGCTAACCTTTTTGCTGTCGCGTGCCAAAAGCGGGGAGAGTGCGGGGGGTCACGGGTGCGTGTGCCCACATCTATAATTCAATGCACCCCGCCCTCCCATGCATGCGCACGTGACTCCCCCATACTTCCCCCTGCTTTTGGCATGCGATGGCCCGATGGGCCCAGTAGGCCTGTTTTTTCCCTTCCTCCTCCCCAGACTCCAGAGCCTTTCTAGGAGCCTGGGGAGGGCAAAAACAGCCTTCCCCATCCCCCCGGAGGCCTTCCGGAGGCCAGAAACAGCCAATTTCTTGACTTCTGGTGGGACCGGAAGGCCTGAAAATCAATTGGCTGGTGCGTGCATGCGTGCTGGAGCTGAGCTAGGGCAACATCGCGTGCCCACCAATATGGCTCCACGTGCCACCTGTGGCACCCATGCCATAGGTTCGCCATCACGGTCCTAGACTAAAGTTGATAGAGCAAATTAATACATGTCTCTCTTGGCTGGACTGAGTTGAAAAACTGAAGCTCAGCCGGGCAAGAGAGGCATGGCCAAGGAATTCTATCAACCAAGTCTCTGGCAATAGGATTTGAGTTAACCCTTGCTTGTAGTCTCCAAGCAGCACACTGGAGAAACCCCTTATTCCATCGCTCTGACCTGTGTGGCATTGACTGCTCTTGTGTTTCAACCCTCTCTTGCTTCATATCCAACTCATCATCTTCTCTTGACTCCTTTTCTTGCTCTCTTTCAGTTTCACCATCTCTAAGCGGGTCACCATCACTAAGTGGGCCACCATCACTAAGTGGATCATTCCAAAAATTTGCATCAATTCTGTTCCAATTTTGCTCTGCAAAGCTAGCAGACCTGGAAGGAACATTGTACTCACCTGAACGTTCTTTCTATGTGTGCTGCATGAGAGTCCAAGCAATGGGTGATAACCTTGTCTGATTGGCCAGAGATTCAGTTGTAATTTAATTGTTTGGTCATGCCTCCTTCCTGTTTAGGCTCAGTTTGTTAACGAAGGTCTGGATCTGGAGAAGACGTAACCTGTAATGAGAAAAAGAAATAAGCTCTCCCGGCCCTGGGTCCTGTCTAGATGTTTAGGGCGGGTTTGGACTCTCACGCAGCACACATAGAAAGAACGTTCAGGTGAGTATAACATTCCTTCCCTTCTGCGCTGCTTAGAGAATCCAAGCAATGGGATATGCCCAAGCTAAGTATCCCTAGGGTGGGAATTAGAGTCGTCCAGGGGCCGATCGACCGGAAGAATCTGTTGCAAGGCTCGTCTCCCAAAGGCTGCCTCAGCTGAGACAAACATGTCCAATTTGTAGTTTCTGATGAAAAGAGAAGGTGATGCCTAAGTGGCTGGCCTGCAGATCTCTTAGATAGAAGCTTGAGTAGCCCAAGCCGCCGTGGTGGCTGCGCTTCATGTAGAATGAGATGAAATGCGGCCAGGAATCGGTCGAGCCTGATGATCGTAAGCCAGAGAAATACAGGCCTTAAACCAATGACCGATTGTGGACCGAATCACCTTCGTGCCCAGGGACCTGGGCTGGAACGAGATGAATAATGCTTCCGTCTTCCAGAAAGGTGCTGTTCTAGAGAGGTACATGCATAGGGCCCTGCAGACATCTAAGGTGTGCCATCGGCGTTCTCTGGGATGGTTGGGATGTGGACAAAAATCTGGTAATATAACCTCCTGGGCCCTGTGGAACCAGGAGTTGACTTTCGGGACAAATGTCAGGTCAAGGTGGAGGACAACTCTGTCTGGATGTATTATATACAAGTCTTTCCTTACTAAAAGAGCCGCCAGTTCCGAGATTCGCCAAGCAGATGTAATGGTAATGAGAAGGACGACCTTAAAGGTCAGAAGTCTGAGAGGTGTGGAAGTCAACGACTCAAATGGAGTGGACATGAGAGCTTGCAATACAAGGTGCAGATCCCAAGAAGGGTATCTGTGAACTGGTGGGGGGCGTAGATTGAAGGCCCCTTTTAGTAAACTACGCACCCTTGGGTGTTGAGAGAAGGTTGCAGCTCCATTGCAGAATATAATGGTTGCTAAAGCAGCAACTTGTCTGCGAAGAGTATTAATGGACAGGACGGCATCGAGCCCATCTTGAAGGAATTCCAATAACAGAGGAACAGAAGTTGATGTTGCGATTAGGCCTTTCTTGGTGCACCAACGACCAAAGGATTTCCAAGTGGCGTCATATATACGGGTTGTAGATGGACATCTAGAGGCTAGGATGTAGAGATTACTTTCCTAGAGAATCTGTCCTTCCTCAGGATCTCTCTTTCAAGTGTCAGATGGCCAATTGGAGCCATTGAGGTTCCGGACATAGTAAGGCCCCCTGGCTGAGGGAGATCCTGTCTGGAGGGATTCTCCAGGGAAGGGACATTGACAAATACATGAGATCCGAGAACCAGGTCCCTCGGGGCCACGAGAAGGACTTCTGCACCTTCCAGCAGGATTTCCTGATGACCCTCGGCATTAGAGGGGTTGGAGAAAATGCATACAATAGGCTCTGGGGCCATGAGCATCAGAAGGCATCTGTCCCTTCAGCTCCTTGTGTCTGGAATCTGGCATAAAACCATGGAAGTTGTATGTTCGCTGGGGTGGCAAAAAGATCCACCAGAGGGACCCCAAATTTTGTCACTAAATGTTTGAACAGGTCAGTGTGAAGTTTCCGAAAGAATCAGCTCCATCATTTCTCCCTCCCTCCTGCTCATGGCAACTTGAAAGCTTTGCATGTTGAGAGTCGGGATGTAATTTCCATTCTACCTGATCGATGGTGATCCTGCATAGCCAATCCGCCGGCCCGGATATGTGCTCCGCTCGCAGGAATAGCAGGTATCTCTGCGCCCAGAGACTGATCGCAGAAGCCTCGTGCATCAGTACCCTGAACGAGTGCCCCCCTGGTGGTTCACGTGTGCTTTGACTGTGACATTGTCCATCAGCAACATGTTGTAGCCTGATAATTGAGATTGGAAATGGCAGAGCGCCAAATGAGCGGCTCTCAGCTCCAGCCAATTGATGTTGTGAGTGAGGTCGGATGGAGACCAATGGCCCTGGGTCACTTGTGATTGCAAATGAGCGCCCCAGCCTAAGAGTCTGGCGTTTGTGGTAAGGGTGAGATGGGAGTGCTCCTTGAAGGAACATCCCCGTTCCAAGGCTGCTGACATCCAAGGATCTGAGGACCTTTTGGAAATTCTGATCCATTTGTGAGCGTTGCTGAGGCCCAACCGTTGACTTGGCAAGAGCAACCATTGAAGAGGACGGGAGTGCAGCCTTGCCCAAGGTACAATCTGTAGGCAGGATATCATTTTGCCTAAAAATTGGGAAAGACGCACCAATGGTACCTTTTTGAGGATTCAAACTTGCCATATGATAGTGCGGATATTGGACAGACGCTCCCTGGAAAGGAAGACGAGGCAGGTGTGAATGTCAATTCTTGCTCCCAGGTGGATGATGTTGGTGGTGGGAGTCAGAAGGCTCTTTTCCCAATTCATGGTGAACCCATGATTTTGAAGGGTTTAAACTGTGGTCTGTAAGGCCAATAGGGCCTTTGTTGTGACAGTCATTTGGGCCGACGGTAAAGTCGGTAGCCAGACCCTTGAAAGGGACACCAATTCTGTGGCTGTCTGGAGCGATCCCGAAAAGAAGGCCTATCCTGCAGTCTGTCCGTGGCTGGTAGGAAGGACCTTTGATAGGTCGGAGTTTGAAATCCTGTGTCAGATGGACGAAAGGGCTGCCTGCGGTAAGGATAACCAAATCATCTGTCTTCCAATGGTAGATGTGAGGGAGGACTTTCCTTTTATCTTTACCCTCCACCAAGACAGGTTCTAAGGCTTCCCCAAAGAGGGAACTGTCCTTGAAGGGGGCCGTTGCCAGGAGCCATTTAGTTTTCATGTTGGCCTGCCAGTGCCTCAGCCATAAGAGGCGTCTGGAGGTGACATTGGACGCTAAGACTCAAGAAGCAAACTTAGCAAAGGTGAGAGTAGCATCTGCTAAATATTCTGCGGTAGCAGTTAGTTTATTTAAGTACTGATGCAAGCGGATGTCTTCAGGTGACACCCTGGCTTGCATTTGACAAAGCCAAATTAGGGAAGTCCAAGAAAAAAAGGACGCTGCTGTGGCAGAATGAATATCCTGTGTGGGGTGGGGGGCGGGTTTGGGGGGGAAATTTTCATGCAAACCAGGCAAGGCCTTTTGGGCCTGGGCCCTAGGGGCACCCCCCCTCCTTGGTTGTGGTGGCTTTATCGGCCTAGACTGATGTGGACAGGACACTAAACCAACAGAATAACTCACTTTTTGTTGCCAGGAGTTTAGACATTAATGGCTGAGTGTTGCGTTATTTTGAGGGGACAGCACATTTACACTGTTATACAAGCTGTATACTCACTACTTTACATTGTAGCCAAGTATCATATCTTCAGTGTTGTCACATGAAAAGATATACTTAAATATTTACAAAATGTGAGGGGATGTACTCACTTCTGTGATATACTGTAACTACAATTGTACTGGAATGTCAGTTGCTTAGTGTCATAGTCATTAAGTGAGTCACGTCAGATTTTATGAACTTTTTTTGCCATGTTTGTTAAGCATGTTATGTTTTTAAATTGTTTTTAAATTTTATGGATATGTGTGTTTTATTGTGGCTGTGCACCGCCCTGAATCCCTCCAGAGAAGGGCGGTATAAAAATTTAAATAATAAATAAATAAATAAGCGTGTCACTGCAGTCACCTAGCAAATACAGCTTCCCCCACTGAATTTGCTTGTTGCAAGCCCTCTAGAAAACTTGCAAATAGTATAGCTAAGGCACTAGGCTAGCTAGGTGAACTTGCTCCAGTCTTTCTCTCAGCCTTGGAGCAAGACAATGGCAAACTAATTCCAAAATCTTGCCAAACAAACTGTAGGGATTAGTCACCAGAAATCAACATGGGCTTAAAGGTACAAAAACAAACAAATGACCATAATAGTCTAAGGAACTAATAAAAGTCATTACTAATGAAGAAAATAATTTCTAAAATTAGGATAGAAAGGCCAGGTCTGTACCATGGATGGGTGTTTTAGCAGTATGGCTGTTTTTTGTGAAAGAGAATTAATGAATGTATCTTTATTATAGCTAAAGGCCAGAGATTTTTTAAAAAGCTTTAAAAAATCACTAAATAAAAGTAGAGTAATATTGAACTTGTAAAAGTTGTTGTAAAAGTATGTTACAATTGTAAGAGACCTTTCACCAACTGATGCCTAATTTTCATGACTGCTGACCAGTATTTTGCTACAAGGTGAGGTATAAATGATTTACAATCTGATGTTCATCCTTTTGTTCATCCTTATGTTCATCCTTTGATGAACATAAAATTGTACTGTCAGATTGCTCAGAGCACTGGTGAAAATTTATATACAATGCTTTTTTTAAAAAAAATGATTTATATGCCGCCCTTCTCCAGAGACTCAGGGCGGCTTACAATGTGTTAAGCAATAGCCTTCATACTTTTGTATATTTATACAAAGTCAGCTTATTGCCCCCATAATCTGGGTCCTCATTTTACCTACCTTAGAAAGGATGGAAGGCCGAGTCAACCTTGAGCCTGGTGGGATTTGAATTTGCAGTAATTGCAGGCAGCAGATGTAAGTGGATGTTAATAACTGCCTTAGTCTACTGAGCCACCAGAGCTCAGTATTGCATTGATCCTTATTCAACAAGATGCAATTCAGTGGTGAGAAAACTAAGATACTGCATTTAGGCTGGAAAAACCAAATTCACAGATATAGAACAGGAGGTACCTGGCTCAACAGTAGTAACTGTGAGAGAGATCTAGGTGTCCTGGGGGATAACTGCTTAACTGTGAGACAGCAGTGTACTACTGCTGCCAAAAAAAGGCAATGAAGTTCCAGGCTGCATCAACAGAGGGAAGGCATCAAGATCATGGGAAGTGATAGTAGTGCTTTATACTGTACTAGAGAGGCTACATTTGGAATACTTCATCCAGTTCCGGTCATCACGATACAAAAAAGATGCTGAGGCCACAATGAGATCTGGAGGCTAAATCATATAATGAACAGCTGAGGAAAACTAGGTTATGTTTAGCCTAATGAAGAGAAGGCTCAGGGAAGACATGATAGCCGTCATCCAGTACTTGAAGAGCTGTCATTGGAGAAGAGGTATCAATTTATTCTCCATAACACTTGAGGGCAGGACAAGAAGCAATGGGTGAAAGCACTTCAGAGATTCAATCTGGAAATAAAGAGGAAATTCCTGACAGTGAGAATGATCAATCAATAGAACAGGTTTCCTCCTGGAGCTATGGGTACTCCATTGTTGGAGGTTTTCAATAAAAGACGGGACAATCATTTGTTTGGGAGGATGTAAGGTCTCCTGTTTTGGGCAGGGAGTGGGACCAGAAGATCTCCAAGGTTCCTTCCAGACCTATGATTTTATGAAACTTTTCAGAAAAGGACTCCCATTATTACCAACATTGTATTAAAGGCTAGGCTTTGTTATCAAGAAATCTCCTGGCAGGATGAAACAGATCTAGGATAGTAAGCAGAAGTATTTTTGACATCCTGGTACTTCCTCAGATTGCTAGCTGTTTGAAAAAAAATTCTCCTCAATAAACTTTTGGTAGCCAACCTTTAAAAACATGGTGGGAACAAAAGGAAAAAGAAAAAAAAACCATATAACTTCACACTAGTTCAAGAATACTAGTTTTCTTCTTTATCTCAATTACAAAGCAGTTTTCTAAAAATTAATGCTAGCCTGTTTACTTCTCTCTACCATTTTAAATGTGAAGGAATGAAACTTTTGTTAAAAAAATAAGGTAGATGATTAGTTGCTCAAACTATACAAAAATATTTTTTAAAAGTTCAGAAAATACAGTAACTATCCTGTTAATCAGCAAAGGCTGCAGACAAGCTTAATTAAAAAGCACAAAAGGTTATATTATAGTGCTCCTGTAGAATGGACATTGGCTTACCTGAATGTCCTTTTTCATTGTGCTGCGTCTCAATTCATGTGTGGGATTTCCTCGCCTGCTTGTCAGGGACTGAGCATAATATCTCTTTAAAATTTGCATAGGCCACGCCTCCTCTGCCTCCTAGATCCTCAGTTGTTTCGCAAAAGCATCGTCCACCAACGTGACCTATGAAGGAGAAACAGAAGACCACTACCCGGCCCCAAGCCCAGTGAGTGGGAAGGGCGGGATGAATTGAGATGCAGCGCAATGAAAAAGGACGTTCAGGTAAGCCAACGTCCATTTTCCGTTGCGCTGCTTAGTCAATTCATGTGTGGGACATACCCAAGCAACACACTTCATGGGGAGGGAGGTTGACTGCACCCCACGGCTGTATCCGAATGGACCCGCTGCAAGACTCGACGCCCAAAGGATGCCTCCGCCGATGCATAACTGTCTAATTTATAATGTCTGACGAACTGAGTCACGTTGTCCGTGTAGCAGCCCTGCAAATGTCCAGGACCGATGCCTGTGTAGCCCAGGCCACTGAGGTAGCTGCACTCCTTGTAGAGTAAGCCCACACCTGACCTGGAACTGGTTTGCCTCTGGAACTATAAGCCAAAGAGATGCAAGCCTTAATCCAGCGTGCAACTGTACTAGAAGAAACCTTTTGTCCCATAGAGGCAGGATTAAAAGACACTGAGAGCGCTTCTGTTTTACGAAAGGAGGCCATTCTAGCTATATATCGCAACAGCACTCTTCTAACATCCAGCATGTGCCATTGGACCTCTAAGTGATGCTTGGGGGAGGGACAAAAGTCCGGTAATACTATCTCCTGGGCCCGAAGATAGCTGGAATTCACCTTCGGCATGAACGAAGGGTCTAGCCTGAGAACAACCGTATTGGGCCTGAAAATACACAAATCCTTCCTGACCGACAAGGCAGCCAGTTCAGAAACTCTCCTGGCCGATGTAACTGCCAGGAGAAAAGCCACTTTAAGAGATAGCAGCCTAAGTCTAACTGATGCCAAAGACTCGAACGGGGAAGCCATAAGGGCCTGCAGGACTAATGATAAGTCCCATGTGGGAAACCTGTGGACTGCAGGAAGCCTGATATTAGTGGCCCACCACAGAAACCCCTGAATCCTTGGGTCCTGAGTCAAAGAGTGGGAACCGTCCCGGGACAAGACGGTTGACAAGGTTGCAACCTGCCGCCTCAGGGTTGCTGGAGCCAGTCCCTTGTCTAGGCCCTCCTGCAAAAAAATTAAAACGTCAGACACACAAGCTGATGTGGGGTCCACATGGTTGTGCGAACACCAAAAACAAAATATACTCCACGATGCCTCATAGATTCTAGCAGTGAAAGGCCGCCTGGCAGCCTAGATGGTGTGAATCACCTTCCCTGACAAATTGTCCTTCCTCAGGAGGATCCTCTACAAATGCCACACGGTTAATTGTAGCCACTGGGGGTCTGGGTATAATACAGGCCCCTGGCTGAGAGAGATCCGGTCCCGAGGAATTCGCCAGGGCTGTGACACGGACAGATCCACCAGGTCGACGAACCATGGACATCTCGGCCAATGAGGAGCAATTAGCAAAATTTCCACTCTCTCAATCACCAATTTCTGGATTACCCTCGGAAGGAGGGGAATCGGAGGGAAAGCGTATAGCAGGCCCTGAAGCCACGGGCAACATAGAGCGTTGTAGTCCACCGCCCTGTGGCTCGAAAATCGGGAGATGAATTTTGGGAGCTCTATATTGTCCGGTCGGGCAAACAGGTTGACAGACGACTGGCCAAATCTCCTCACCAGTTCCTGGAACAGGTCCGGATGTAGCATCCACTCTGATGGGTCTAGCTGTGTCCGGCTCAGCTTATCGGCCCGAAACGTTTGAGGCCCCCGAAATATGCTCTGCTCGAACAGATAGTAAGTAGTTTTCTGCCCAACTGAACAGATTATCCATCTCCTTCATCAGAGATCGGTAGTGAGTTCCCCCCTCGCGATTTATATGGGCCTTTGTGGCCACATTGTCCATTAGGACCAGAACATGTTAATGCAATAGAATGTCCTGGAAATGACGGAGGGCAAGATGGACAGCCCTCAGCTCTAGCCAATTGATACTGAACTTGGCCTCCAACTGCGACCACTGTCCCTGGACCACCAGGTCCCCCAGATGAGCACCCCAGCCGATCAGGCTTGCGTCTGATGTTACCACTAACCGACTGGGCTCCTAGAAAAGACACCCCTTCTGGATGGCCCCTGAGGTCCACCATCGGAGGGAAGCACATACCTTGTCTGGTAATCTCACTTTGGAATTTGATGCACTGCGGCCGGCTCTCTGCACTGGTAACAGGAACCACTGTAGCTGGCGGGTGTGTCTGTGAGCCCAGGGCACTATTGCAATACAGGAAATAAATTTGCTGAGCAGTTGCGACAACCTATGCAACGTTACCTGCCTCCTGGCTAAAACATGGTCCACCAGAACCCTGATGTCTTGTTGCCTTTCGGGCGACAGAAAGACCTGGCCTTTTATGGAGTCCATCAAAGCCTCAATGTGAGTAATGCACGTCGTGGGCTGCAGGTGACTCTTCTTCCGGTTCATGGAGAAACCATGAAGAGTGAGAATGCAGCATACAGACTGTAGATCTCGCAAGGCCTGCTGATGTGAGAGAGACAGGAGCAATATATCGTCCAGGTAACACCACAGTCGAATTGGGACGAGACGAATCGTAGCCGCCACCACTGCCAGCAACTTGGTGAAAGTAGGTTGGGCCGATGACAGGCCAAACGGTATGGCCTGATATTGATAATGCTCGGTGGCAAAGGCAAATCTCAGAAACCTGCGGTGCTGGGGATGTATGGACACATGTAGGAATGCTTCCTGCAAATCTAGCAATGTCATTACGTCCCCGTCTCACACAGGCCAAAATTGTCCAGAGATTGCATCTTGAACCTCTTGTACAGGATGTATTTGTTGATGAACTCTTTTTTAAAAAAAATTATTTATATGTCGCCCTTCTCTGGAGACTCAGGGTGGCTTACAATGCGTTAAGCAATAGCCTTCTTACTTTTGTATATTTTTATACAAAGTCAGCTTATTGCCCCCACAACCGGGTCCTCATTTTACCCACCTTAGAAAGGATGGAAGGCTGAGTCGACCTTGAGCCTGGTGAGAATTGAACTCGCAGTAACTGCAGGCAGCTGGATGTTAAATGCTGCCTTAGTAGGAGGCATTAGCCTCCTACGCCACTCAGGCTCCTAGGTTCAAGATGCCCCTCCAGCCCCCCGATGACTTGGCGACCAGAAACAAAATCGAATACACACCCGTCCCTTCCTGTCCTGCTGGAACTGGTTCTATAGCTCCTATTTCTAATAAATGTTGTATTTCCTTGGACAGTTGCTGATGTTTCTCCGACTGTCTGGCAATTGGGCAGGAAAGGAAGTGGTTGGGGGATATGGTCCTGAATTCTAAGGTGAGGCCGATCCTCACCGTCCGAAGTATCCAATCTTCGGACGTAGTTGATGGATGAAGTGACTGAGACGTCCACCAATGGGAAGAGGGGGTTGCGAGTCACTTGCTTTGCCTAGTGTGTCTGGATCCTGCTTCCCTATAGGATCTCAGTGAGATAGGGTGATATCTACCTCTGTCCGAAAGGACTGCCTATCTGAATTCCTGTCAAACCCTTGGGGGTAAATCCTAGAAAAGTAGGACCCACTGGGTCCTGAGTCCGAAAGGGCTGTCTCTGCGGGTACGGTGTGAACCTATGGTCTGGCCTCTGATAGGACACAAGAAGCACCTTCCATTTATTCTTACCCTCTACAAGTATAGGCTCCAATGCTGCTCCAAATAGGTCTGCTGCCTTATAGGGAGCTGAGGCCAATTTCCATTTTGATTTTAAATCTGCATGCCAAGGGTGTAACCAGGAGTCTCCTAGATGTTACATTAGAAGCTATTGCCCTTGCCGCAAACTTTGCGGCATCTACAGAAGCATCTGCCGAATACTCAGCAGCAGCCACCATTTTATTGATATCCTGCTGGAGGCATAAATCGTCTGACGGAAGATGGTCATGTAATTGTTTCAACCAGATCAAATTAGCGCAATTAAAAAAGGAGGCAGAAGTTGCTGCCTTCACTGCCCAAGCAGCTGCTTGGTGTGTCTTTCTAAACAAAACCCCCGCCTTTCTATCCTCAGTCCTTAAGACTTCTGCAGCATCATGAGACAAAACTGTAGAGGAAGTCAAACTTACCACAGGTGGGTCCATCGTGGGAATAGCTAACAACCCATCTAATACTGGGTCCACACAATAAGTCCTTCTGTCATGTCCTGTGGGAGCCGAAAAGGCCCCATGCTGATCCCACTGCCTCTTAATGACCTCGGAAAATAATTCCGGGTATAGAATAAAACCATGGTCAGGGGCGGGATCAGCAAAGAATTCGTTCTGAGGCGTCTGCGACCCCTCTACCTGATCCCCTGAACTCACTACCAACCCATGTTAGTCGCTAATTTTGCCTTGTGTAACAATGTCTTGAAAACAGATGGACGGAAGAGAGTTGTAAAGGCTGGCTTATCTGGCAGTGCCCCCTCGTCCTCTGAAAATTCCTGGTCCCCAGGGTCCCCTTCTACCTGCCATGAATCCTCGCTACTGACTGGTTCTTGTTGGGCGCCAGATAAAGGTTGCTGCCTCAACGGTATGGAGACATGAGGCTGACTACTTGTTAAATTGGGTGGCATATGACCCTGTGGATTAAGTCCCGAGGCCAAAGCCTGGGCTAATGCATTTGTCAGTAAAGTCTGAAAATCAAAGGACTGACTTTGTCCCTGCCCCTCCCCTGCGCAGAGCCCCACTGTGGTCAGGGTAAAGGTGGCCTCTGGTGTCAATCTGGCCCCTGGCGGTACTGCTTGTGATCCCCTCAGGGTCTCCAGGGCTGACCCTGAATCTTTCTCCTGACACCCCTGAAGCTCAAAGGCTGTAACAGAAGGAGCTCTGGCAGCCACAGGCTGAAATACAACTTCCTCCTCTTCTAACTGAGAAGTTGCGCAGTAATTGGCTGGGCCTGTTTCTTGGCCCGTTCAAACTGCCTCTCCAAGGCATGATGCCGTCTCTGGGCGTCTCTGTCCTCAATGGCAGACCTAGGAGCCCCTTGGTCAGGTACTCTCCTATTAGAAGAAGAGCTCTTAGACCTAGACTTAGAGGTCTTTTTTGCTCTGGGGGGAGTCTGAGGCTGTTCAATGTCTGAGGAGAACTCTGGGTCAGCCATTTTAAGAGTCACTGCAAGGCACTTGTGTCTCTGAAGAACAGCAGAAATGGCGCCTAAATCAACTGCCAGCTCCCTCCCAGAAGCATAAAAAATGGCACGAGAGCTAAGCTCTCCCAACGCTCTGGCTGCTCTGCTGGAAAACACTTGAATAAGCCTCCTTCCAATGCAGCCACCTCAGCAGCCTTCAAATTATGGCGTGGACCAAGCACTCCAATCACTGCCTCTCTGTGCAGACAATAATTAGTGGTAGGGATGAAACCAATCTCCACACACTGCTGGGACCGTCAAATCTGTCATCCAAAAGGCGCAAAGCAATCCATAGGCTTCTTGCACTCCTCTGCGGCCAGCCTCTTCCAAACTCCAATCCTCAGCGTGGCCCGGTCCCAAGGCTTACAATGCGCTTGAGCTAATTGCTCTTCGAGCGCTAGTTGGAAAAAAATTACCTCAGAGTATGTCTCGGAGCCCCGAGCAGTGACTCTGGAGCCGCTCTACACTAAAAGGAGCTCAAAATGGCAGCCACGGCTATCCCGGCGTACCGGGTGACCAGCAGGCTCGCCGGTGGCTAATTTGACAGGTCAGCATCTTTCGGAGTATCCCAGGAGGGATAAAACTACTCCTGCTGCTAAAATGAGGGGTGGGGGTGGTGATCTGGAGCCCCAGAGCCACTTATTCACCACAAGCACCGTTAAGCAGCTCCAGCTGCTACTTCAAGCAGAAACCTTGCTCTCTTCAGCTCCCTCAAACAAAATAACAAGAGAAATAAAATAACAGAATAACAATAAAGCCTCTCTAAACACCTATCCAACTAAATGTCAGAGCAGTTTGAAATAGGTTTCTACAAGAAGACTGAGTGAAAACAACTGAGGATCTAAGAGGCAGAGGAGGCAAGGCCTATGCAAATTTTAAAGAGATAGTACGCTCAGTCCCTGACAAGCAGGTGAGGAAATCCCACACATGAATTGACTAAGCAGCACAACGGAAAATGTTTATTTCCACTTTTAAACCATTTCAGCATTTGAGAACATAAATGTGTATCCTCTCCCACCAAGTCCTGTTGTGCTGCCTCATCATGGTGGCAGGTGTTCCTTGGAAGGATGACTGAAGACCATTAGAAATGTATGCCTAGAGCATATATTCCCAGTAGGATCACCCAAGATGTGAAGGTCATCCCAACTACCAACTAAAGCAAGCAGGCACCTACATTGAGCAGCAGTGATATAGAAAGATGTTGGAAGCAGATGATCACGTTTAACAACAATGACAAAGCTATCAATTCATCATAGCACATAAAAGAAACCACTTCTGAATGTTTACCAAGAAAATCACATGGATAGAAAAATAAAATGATTTGATAGTAAAATGTTAGATGAAGGGCCCCTCAAGTGGAACGGCACCCAACACGCTACTGAAGAACAGCTAAGGATCTTTCAGAATGGTAATAGTGTTTATGTTATGGCTAAAATCATTGAGACATCCAGTTGCTGATAGTATCCTAGAGGAAAAAAATCTGAAGCTGCAAAGATAGAATTACAGTAAGATATGGAACATAAAAAGCATGAAACGGGAAAGATCAACATAGTGAAAGATGAAGTGAAACAGCTATAAATTGACCTCTTATTTATCAGCAAATTAAAACAAACAGTAATTGGACACTTTCAGCCTGAAGATCTGACCATTTATTACTCATAATATGAAAAACAAAGCAGAAAGGGCTCTGCTTTTATTGTTAGGAATGATAGCAAGAACAGTAGTTGGCTACAATGCAATCAATAACAAAATAATATTGATTAGAATTGTGGATAAGCCTTCAATATGACAATCATTTAAATTTATTCTCTAACCACCAATGTAGAAAAAGAAGAAATTGATGAGTTTTATAATCAAATTCAGTTTGAAACTGACAGAACATACAGTATAAACAAAATGTACAGCTTGTAATTGGAGACTGGAATGCCAAAGATGGAAACATTAAACAGGAAAATGGACTGTATAACTTAGGAAACTGAAACAGAAGACTGGCTTATCAATTTCTGCACTCCAATTATGTCTTCATGGACAAACCCGTCATCAACCAAAATTATAACTCTATACATGGACATCACAGTTGGAATATAGAGCAATCAAATTGATTATATTATTGCTAGAAGGAGGTGGAATTGCTCAATAAATAATAAATAAATAAATGCCAAGTCTGGCTAGGTCCAGAAGGAGGTGGTACTCTTTCAGAAATACGCCGAACTGAATTTCCAGTGTGGAATCAGCCAAGACTGTGGGGCAGGGGGTGCGGGTGTGGCAACTGTTATTAGGGAATCTCTTATAGTTTTCAGGGCACTGAAAGGCCTTAAAACAGGGGTGAAATGCGCCTGGTTCAGACTGACTCGGGCGAGTAGGTAGCGATGGCGGCAGGCAGTTCGGAGAACCGGTAGCAAAAATCCCTGCCCTCGCCCCCCATGTCCAGCTGAGCCGCGCGATCATCAGAGCCTTTTTTTTCCTTTTAAATGGCTCTGACGAACCAAGCTCTGATGATCCCAGCTGAGTTGCCTGCTAATCAGGCAACTCAGCTTGGATCGTCAGAGCCATTTAAAAGAAAAAAATTGGACGTTGCTTACCTGAACGTCTTTTCTGAGCGCGCTGCTGGAGAATCCAAGAGCGTGGGTAATTCCCTTCAGCTAGACTGATACTGAGAGCATATATCTTTAAGACAGTTGACTCCGCCCCCAGGGTCTGGCTAAGGCTCAGTTCTTTCACGAAGGAAGGCAAATACCAGGATCCAATGAACACCCGGAACTTCGGAGCAGAAGCCTGCTCGGGCGGGTTGGATTCTCCAGCAGCGCGCTCAGAAAGGACGTTCAGGTAAGCAACGTCCATTCTCTAGCGCGCTGCTTGGAGAATCCAAGAGCATGGGACATACCCAAGCAAGTGACATTCGGGGGGGGGAGGCTGAATGCTCCCGGGTGACAGTAGTGGAGATGACTGATTGTAGAACACGCCGTCCGAAGGACGCCTCAGCCGAGGCGAAGGAGTCAACTTTATAATGGCGTATGAAAGGTGTAAGTGAGGTCCAAGTTGCTGCACGACAAATGTCCAAGACTGACGCCTGGGTGGCCCAAGCTGCAGAAGTTGAAGCGCTTCTCATCGAGTGTGGCAGGATGCGGTCTGGCGGAGTCTTGTTCTAAAGAGCGTACGCTTTAGCGATACACGCCTTGAGCCAGCGACCAATGGTGGCTGAGGACACTCGGTGACCCATTGAGGCAGGCAAGAAGGAGATAAAGAGTGCCTCCGATTTTCGAAACGGCGCTGTCCGCTTGATATAATACCGGAGCGCCCGTCGAACGTCGAGGGTATGCCATTGAGCCTCGAGACGATGCCGGGGTGCCGGACAGAAATCCGGCAGGATCAGTTCTTGAGCTCGATGGTAGAGCGAATTAATTTTTGGTAAGAACGACGGATCGATGCGAAGCACGACCCTGTTAGGGTGGAATACACAAAGGTCGGAGCGGACGGACAGGGCTGCTATTTTGGAGACCCTCTGCGCCGAGGTAACCACAACGAGGAATGCGACCTTCAGAGATAGGAGACGGAGGCAGACGGAAGACAGAGGCTCGAATGGCGGTGCCATGAGGGCTCGAAGGACCAGGGCCAGGTCCCATGTTGGGAACCGGTGAACCACAGGTGGGCGAAGGTTAGTGGCCCCTCTGAGGAACTTGCGAATCCTTGGATCCTGCAACAGGGAACGATCAGAGGCACACGGTAAGACCGAAGCCAAGGCGGCCACCTGACGACGGAGAGTACTAGGTGTGAGGCCCTTGTCGAAGCCATCCTGGAGGAAGGTAAGAAGAGCTGGCACGGAAGCCGTTGCAGGGTCGACTAGGTTTGAGGAACACCAGCGGCGAAAAGCCCGCCAGGTAGCAAAGTATATTCGAGTGGTAGAGGCATGGTGGGAAGCCTGCATGATGTCAATAACCCGCCCTGGCAGGTTGTCCTGCGTCAGGAGGACCCTCTCAAATGCCAGACAGTCAACTGGAGCCATTCTGGCTCCGGGTGGTTGATGACCCCTGGCTGAGAGAGATCTGGTCCTGGGGGATCCTCCAGGGCCGGGAGATGGACAGGTCCAGTAGGTCCGCGTACCATGGCTGACGCGGCCAGTGAGGGGCGACGAGAACTTCCGCCCCCTCCGAGATGATTTTGTGCACCACCCGTGGGATGAGTGGGAAGGGCAGGAAGGCATATAACAGGCCGGGAGGCCATGGACACCGGAGAGCATCCACCCCCTCGGATCCCGGGCTGGGAAACCGGGAGAAGAAACGGGGGAGTTGCGTGTTGCAGGGGCTGGCAAACAAGTCCAGGAGAGGAGCCCCGAACTTCGACGAGAGTTCCCGGAAAAGGGTCGGGTCCAATCTCCACTCCGCATGGTCCAACTGGGACCAGCTCAGCCAGTCCGCCTGGGTGTTGTCCACCCCGGAAATGTGTTGAGCTGCGATGGACAGGATGTTGTTCTCCGCCCAAGAAAGAAGCGAGATGGCCTCGTCTAACAGAGGCTTGGACTGCGTGCCGCCCTCTCGATTGACGTGTGCTTTGGCCGTGGTATTGTCTGTTAAAACGAGGACATGTCTGCCCGCCACGTCCAGATGGAAGTGAAGGAGGGCCAGATGAATCGCCCTGAGTTCCAGCCAATTAATATCGTGCAAGAGGTCGCACGGGGACCAAAGCCCCTGGGCCACCTTGTTGGACAGGTGAGCGCCCCAACCCAGAAGGCTGGCGTCCGTTGTTAACGTCACCCTGTGAGGTTCCTGAAAAAGGCACCCCTTCTCTAAAGCTGGAGAGGACCACCAGCTGAGTGACCGCTTGACGGAGGGGGGGGCTTGACTTTCGCCTTGGAGGCACTGCCCAGAGACTTCTGCAGTGGCAGGAGGAACCACTGTAGGGAACGGGAATGCAGGCGAGCCCACGGAACGATATTGATGCAGGAGATAAGCCTCCCGAGAAGTTGGGACAGCTGCAAGATGGACACAGTTTGGGACGTCCTTATACGTGAAATCGAGTCCGCAATGTTGAGGCGACGGTCTGGCGTCAGGAAGACGTGTCCCATCGCCGAGTCGATGATCGTGCCCAGGTGTACGATGCGAGTGGTGGGCTGCAGGTGACTTTTGGCCAGGTTTATTGAGAACACGTGCCGTTGCAAGGTGTCCCGTACCACCTCGAGGTCCAGGAGGGCCGCCCGGCGGGAGGCAGAGAGAATAAGGATGTCGTCCAGGTAGCAACAGACTCTGATGGGGATGAGGTGAAGAGAAGCTGCTACCACCGCCAGGACCTTCGTAAAAGTCCGGGGAGCTGACGAAAGGCCAAACGGCATTGCCCTGTATTGGAAGTCCTGGTTGGAATATGATAAACGGAGGAAACGTCGGTGCGATGGTCTGACCGGGATGTGGAGGTAGGCCTCCTTGAGATCGATGGAGGACATCACGTCCAAGTGCCTGATGCAGCCCAGGATCGAGTGAAGGGACTGCATCTTGAATTTGTGGTAAGCGATTAATTTGTTCAATTCCTTTAAGTCCAGTATTCCCCTCTAGCCCCCGGACGCCTTCAGGATAAGGAAAAATATCGAGTAGAAGCTGGTCCCACGATGTTCAGTGGGAACCGGCTCTATGGCCCCGATGTCCAGAAGATGTTGAATTTCTATAGACATCAGGGGTCTCTTGTCGGGATTGGCAGAGATTGGACACCTGAGGAACCGATGGGGAGGACAGGAGGAGAATTCCAGGGTCAGACTGAGGCGGATAGTTTGCAGCACCCAAGCGTCTGTCGTTGAGAGGGCCCACTGGTGGTAAAAGTGGGCAAGACGGCCTCCGATGGGATGACAATCGGCGCAGTCACTTCCCGCGCCGGAAGGAGCGGGAGTTCCCTCCACGAAAGGGACGTCTGGCCGGCTGCTGGCGCCTGGACCAGTCTCAAAAGGCCGCACAGTCGGATGGGCGGTCATAGGAAAAAGACGATGGGCGGTAGGAAGTCGAAGCACCTGCCCCGGATTCTTGGTGAAAAGGCTGACGGTGACCATACGGGGAGTATCTGCAATCCGGTCGACGGGAAGAGGAAGGCATGATCATTCGTTTATCCTTATCCTCGATGAGGATGGGATCCAGAGCCTCTCCGAAAAGACGGGAGCCTTTGTATGGCGCGGATGCGAGTCGCCATTTGGATGGCCTCGCCGTCATCAGAAAGGTCCATGTCACAATCTTCCTCGTAGTCGAACTGCGAATCATCGCTGTGGACCGAATCTTGCAATGTACAATCGGTAGGTTCAACTGTTGCCCGACGAACAGCCTGTCCGGAAGTCTCTGCATGGACTGCAGTAGAAGGCCCTGGGATGGGATGAGCGTGGGGAATCCCTTGAGGAAAACCCGCCGGCCCTGGAACAAAAGGAGTATGGGTGATCCCTTGAGGAAAACCCGCCGCCATCATTCTGGAGAGAGTGGCGGAAATCATGGCCTGAAGATCATAATAGACCGGTTGGACCATTTCAGGTGGACGGAGACCTGCTGTAGTGGGGGTGAAGGTGGCCTCAGGAGCCCGAGAAGGCGGAGGAGGCTGGCTGAGAGACGCTGCCATGGATGTTGAAGACAGAGGAAACCATGTAGGTTGCTGGCCCAAAGGGTCCATGTGGGTTGCCAGGGTTACTGCGGAAGAGTCCTCTTGAACAGTGTCCAATGCGGGAGGTGAGGGTATCGGTGCAGGAGCGCTGGTTGATGGAGGAGGCTGCGCTTTATGTTGAGCCTGGTCAAAACAACGTTCAAGGGCGGCATGTCTCCGCTTAGCGACCTTGTCCTCCGCTGAAGAGGATTTGTGAGATTTTGATACAGAAGACATCTTGGAACGCTTCTTGGATCCTTTCCCCGAGGGGGCTTCCAAGGATTGAGGCCTAGGCGGGCTACGGCCCTGTTTGATGTCAGATGAAAGCTCGTCATCCCCCATGGCTGGAGATATTGTGAGAGGCAACGTGAGAGCGGCTGCTTGCTTGTTCGTTTATCTATTTATTTCTTCCCCCAAAGGAAGCGACAGCAAGCCTCTTAGGGGAAAACCCCCCTGTAGGAAAGGTTGTGTTAAGGGCTGACCCTGCTCAAAAGCGAGGAATTAACGAGCCCAGGGGTGGAGGGTCTCAAAATGGAGAACTAACCCCAATTTTGGCCGCTTGGATCCTCTGCTGGAACAAGAGAGGACGGAGCAATATGACGTAGGGAGGTCCTCTGCATAGGAACTCCAATCGCTGGGAGAATGAAACCCGGTAACAGGTCCAGCGGCAGTGGGCTTTAAATGGAGCAAGGTCGTTCGGAAGGAACCTTCAAAATGGCGGCCACTAGGCAGAATGACGAAGATGGCTCCAAAATGGCGGCCGGTCAGAAGAACGACGAAGGAGGCTCCAAAATGGCGGCCGCGCAGGAAAAAACGACCGCCGGAGCGCGCTGTTGTCGGCCTCGTCGGGAGGAGTGGATCCCTCGCCGAACGTGGAGGCTGGGGTGGAGGCAGCCAAGGCTTGTGCTCCTGTCAAAACGGGAGCGCTGTGTCAAAGCCGGAATGCGGGCCGCTGCGCGCGAGCACTCAAAAGTGCTCCAAGCACACCTGATGGTAAATATATCGATTGGAGTATGCCGTGGAGCAACCAGGCAGGGACTCCACAGCCGGCAGGCGTCAGGATATTAAGACGCGGTGGAAACTATCCTCAAGGCTGGAGATCCGACGCTCACACTAGCGGCTTTGCAAGAAGCGCTCTCGGAGATGCCGGTGACAGGTAGAGCTCCGAGGCAATAGCCCGGCTAGGAAACGGGGACGGGAGGCTTGGATTTCCCAAGACCTGCACCGTCCCAGCAATCCTCAATAAGCAGTCCAACTCACAGTTAAGCCAGTCCAAAGAAGAAATAGAGAAAGTCCAAGATAAAGTTGGCAAAGTCCAAAATAGAACGGAGAAATCCAAAAAAAACTCTATCAGCCTGACTGAGAGAAAAGAACTGAGCCTCAGCCAGACCCTGGGGGCGGAGTCAACTGTCTTAAAGATATATGCTCTCAGTATCAGCCTAGCTGAAGGGAATTATCCACGCTCTTGGATTCTCCAGCAGCGCGCTAGAGAAGGGGGGCATTTTGGTCTGCTGAAAAGATTTACTGTTATACAGAAGATTAAGAGTTGAAGGGGAATACATATATAGGAGGGAAAAAGGGATTGTTTAAAACAGGGTAAAATTTCTAAATAGATAATAGCATTAGAAAATCTGTAATTAAATTTAAGGATTAAAGGATTTAAGGGTTAAATAATAATAGATAACAATTACAAGTGAGAAGTCTCAAGAGTAGTTAAATTGAATTATAATAGGTTAGAGTGATCTTTAAATTTTTCCTTTTATGAAATTGTGGAAGAACCTGACAAGTAATTTAATAATGTCAACAACAATAACAAAAATTGGAAAAAAACCTGTATCAACCCCGACTTTGATGCCTTCCCCCTCAACCCAGCGTTCGATTGAAAGTATGCTGGGAAAGGAAAAAGACAAGACGGAACCAACAATGAGTACTATGCAGACCATGCTACAAACGATTCAAGAGACTTTAATGAAATCTCAAGAAAACATGGCAGATCACCAAGAGGAAGCTAGAAGGTTTCATAATGAAATTAAAAATGAAATAGGAGAATTAAAGGAAGATCTAAAGAGCATGGAGGAGAAGATGCAGAATATACAGCAAACAGTAGTAGAGAACGAGCAGAAAGTCAAAAAAATAGAATCTAAAGTAGACTTATTGGATCTGAAACTAGAAATGGCAGAACAGGATGCTCGACAAACAAATAAAGAACTGGCTGATTCTATCGCATTTTTAGAAATCAAGAAAGCTTCCTTCTTTTTGCGTTTTCAGAATGTGACGAAAGAGAAAGAAGATTTGGAAGGGAAGATGAGTGAAATAATATCATAATTAATACAACGAGATAAAGAGGAGGTAATAGATTCGATAGATGAAATATTTTGAGTACATAATAACTATATTAGAAGACATCAATTGGCATGGGAAGTACACATTAGGTTTAGTAAAAAAAAACAATGAGAGACGAAATATATAAAAAAATCCAGAGAGAAAACAGTATCTTATAAAGGGAAAGAGATTATTATATTAAAGCAAATCCCACAGAGAATACGAGACCAAAGAAAACAATATCATCAGCTGACATCCCAACTAATACAACAGAAAGTGATGTTCCGATGGATTATGCCAGAAGGAATCCTTATTACATGGCAAGATAAAAAATTCAAAATACATTCAGTAGAAAAGGCGCAGGAGTTTTACAAAAATTATTTGGAAGACGAACAAGAAAGTAAGGACGAATTAGAAAGCAAAAGTCAAGAAGAAGAAATAGAAACAGAGGAAGAATTAAAGAAAGCCCAAGTAAAAGAACAAGAAGAAAGGGAAGGAGCAAGAGAAAGAGTTACAAGAAGTTAAAAAAAACAAGTAGAGTAAGGGATGGAAGAAGCAATATCGTTATTCTCTGTAAATATTAATGGCCTAAATATACAGAAAGAAAGAACACAAACATTCTCAAAATTAAAGAAGTTAGACACAGATATTATTTGTCTACAAGAAATTCATATAAAAAAAGGCTTTCAAAAACTATTGGAAAATAAGAAATTAGGGAAATTATACGTGTCTGTCTCAACAAAAAAAAGGGGGAATAGCAGTATACATAAAAGAAAGAATAAAATCAGAACTAAAGTATGCGGATGATGAAGGCAGAATTTTGATGGTCAAATTAGATACTGAATCCAAACAATTTTTATTAGTTGCGATATATGCTCCAAATTCAAATCAGCAAGAATATTATAAAAAATTACACAATAAAATAGCAGAACAGGAGATAGAAAATATTTGCATAATAGGAGACTATAATGCCATAGTGGATAGTAAAAAAAGACTACCATAGTGAGAAGAAAACAAAAAGAAAAAAGAAAGAAAGAAAGAAATATTACCAAAAGAGTTCTTCAATATGACACAAGAGGATCAGAAAATCGGTATCTTGCAAAATGAGGAAAACTTGGTAAAACAAATTAGAGACCAAAGTCAAATGCATATACCGTATTTATTGGCGTATAACACGCACTTTTCCCCCCTGAAAATAGGGGGCAAATGATGTGTGCGTGTTATACGCCGATATAATGTTAAGAAGCCATGTTTTTACAGTATTAACAAGTACCGGCAACCCGCGCCTTCCTCACGTCTAATTCTCGCGGCCGTCAGAGCGTAGTTTTTTCCTGAAATTTCCCTCTTAAAATGAAGGTGCGTGTTATACGCCTGTGCGTGTTATACGCCGATAAATACGGTAAAAAGGTTGCATAATGCATTGATAGTGATAGATTCGGAAACGGAGTTAGTTAAAGACTGCATGATAAAATGGGCACAAAATATTGAGGAACCAAAAATGATGGAAACATAGGAAAAAATATGGGTTAGAAACGTAAAATTTACACAAACCCAAAACCTGAGAGAAAAGTTTTATAAAATGTTTTATAGATGGCATCTAGAGCCTAAAAAGTTAGCTTGTATGTATCCAAGTTTACAATCTAAATGTTGGAGATGTAAGTATGATGATGCCACGTATTATCATATATGGTGGACATGTAAGAAAATCAAGGCATTTTGGATAAAAATATGGTGGATTATGCAAAATATTCTTAAAAAGAAGATAAAGTTTACCCCACAGTTGTTCTTATTAGGTATAATTACAGATTGTAAGACTAATTTGATCTTGAATTTAATAACTGCAGCCAGACTTTTGGTGGCACAGTTCTGGAAGAAGGAAGATCTACCTACTATTGAAGAATGGACATTAAAAGTAGTGAATTTAGCGAAGATGGCTAAAATTTCAGCATATTTGAAGGACCATTCAAATGAGAGAGATATATTGGAATGGAGAATTGTTTGTAATTTTTTTTTTAATCTTTAAAACTTTTCAATAAAAAAAAAGAAATACGCCACACTAATTCTTGGAAGAATAGCAATGAAGATCTTGGAAAAGATATTCAGATGCTGTGATGTTTGTTATCTATAAAGATCTTGCATCACATAGGCAATGGACATCCTGTGACATTCAATGGTTGCAAAACCACTATTCTCCAAAAACAAAAAACAAAAAACAAAAAAAACCATTGCTACCCATCTACAGCTTGAAAAGGACTACATGAATAAGCCAGAAAGATATTGGAAGAATATTCTGTGAATGGATGATGCCAAAATAGAATTTTTGGGTTTAAAATAAAAATGTTATTTTTAGCAAAAGCCAAACACTGCATTCCAGCATAAGTAATTTACCCCGTCTATGAAACATGATGGTGGCAGTATCATAGTTTGGGTTTGCTTTGCTGCCTCTGGACCAAGACAGTTTGCCATCACTGATAGAACTATGAATCTGAATTGTACTAACAAATTCTACAATAAATGTCACTAAGTATGTCTGTAAACTGAAGCACAAGAAAAAGTGGGTCATACAGCTAGACAATGACCCAAAACACAAGTCATGGGACAAAAGGATGGTTAAAGGAGAAGAAAAAAGCTAATGTTTTGGAATAGCTAACTCAAAGTCCTTACATGAATCCTATGGAAATGGGGTGGGCAATTCATATGAAGAAGCCAGTGGTGGAATTCAATTTTTTTTACTACCGGTTCTGTGGGCGTGGCTTGGTGGGCGTGGCAGGGGAAGGATACTGCAAAATCTCCATTCCCACCCAACTCCAGGGGAAGGATACTCCGTTGGAGTTTTAGTGGACAACCAGCTAAATATGACCCAGCAGTGTGCAGCTGCAGCCAAAAAAGCCAAAGCAATCCTAAACTGTATGAACAGAGTGATACAATCAATATCAAATGAGGTACTAATACCACTCTATAAAGCTTTAGTAAGACCACCTAGAATACTGCATTCAGTTTTGGTCACCACACTATAAAAAAGATGTTAAGACACTAGAAAAAGTGCAGAGAAGAGCAACCAGGATGATTAATGGACTGGAGACTGAAACATATGAAGAACGGTTACAGGAACTGGGCATGGCTAGTCTAGTGAAGAGAAGAACCAAGGGAGACATGATAGCAGCGTTCCAATATTTGAGGGGCTGCCACAGAGAGGAAGGGGTCAAGCTATTTTCCAAGGCACCTGACGGCCAGACAAGGAATAATGGATGGAAACTGATCAAGGAGAGATTCAACCTAGAAATAAGGAGAAATTTTCTGACAGTGAGAACAATCAACCAATGGAACAGCCTGCCTTCAGAAGTTGTGGGAGCTTCATCACTGGAGGCTTTGTTTTCAAGAAGAGATTGGACTGCCATTTGTCAAAAATGGTGTAGGGTCTCCCTGCTTGGGCCAGGGGTTGGACTAGATGACCTACAAAGTCCCTTCCAATTCTGTTAATCAGTGTAATCTGTGTGTATTCTTTGGTTTCTGATAGAAAAACTATGTTGTTAGCATATCAACGACTGTTAATGTTCCTTAATCCAATATTTACTCTGATTTTTATTCTACAAATTCCAGCTTTCTCATGATCACTTTGGCATACGGACTGAATAAGAAAGATGAAAGAATGCAATGCTGCCATACTTCTTTCTGTATCTTGAGACAATTATTGCCTCCATGAAATGTTTACACTGTGGTGCCAGTGTACCAACTTGACCAGATGTATTGGTATCCGAGGCCTTTTGGGCTTTCTACAGCTTGTCATGATTGACGCAATTGAAGACTTTCTTGTAGTCAGTAAAGCAGTTGTAGATGTTCTTTTGATATTATTGAGATTTTTCAATGATTGAACGTAGATTTGCAATATGGTCACAGTGCCATGATCCCTTTTGAAGCCAGCTTGAATATCTGGTATTTCCCATTTGATAGAAATCAAAAATTGTTGGATGATTTTAAGGAGAATCTTGCTAGTGTGAGGGTAGAGGGTAATTGTGTGATAATTGGGGCAATATTTGGAGTCACCCTTTTTGGGCAATGGAATGAACACTAACCATTTCCGATTCTGTGGCCATGTATTTGTTTCCCAATTTTTCTGGCACAAGGTTGTGATAGCTGTGATATATGCCTCAGCAATTCTGCAGGGATGGCATCAACATCTGGGGCCTTGCTGTTTGGCAGTTGGCTCATATCCTACACAACTTTTCCCGATATGTGTGTGGTAAAATAAGCCATTAACATTTAACCTCAACTTTTACTTTTACATAATACTTTTACATAATAATATAAACTAGACATTTCTATAACAATAAATCTATCTAATCAGTAAAACCCAAAATCAAAGTTTCATTTTTTCCACCTTAAGCACAAAGTCCAAAAGCGGTTTCCAAGTAGAAATAAAGGTATTTGTGTTTTTTTCTTTAATCAAAACAGTCAATTTAGCCATCTCTGCTAATTCCATCAGTTTTTGCAGCCATTCATCCATTGTGGGGATCAAGATGACCTTCTATTTCTATACCTAAAAGTCTTGCTACCGTCAACATATGTAACCGTGATGGCGAATCTATGGCTTGCGTGCCACAGGTGGCACACATAGGCATATCAGTGGGCATGCAAGCTCAGCTCCGCCAGCTGATTTTTGGGTCTTTTGGGCCCATCAGTAGTAGGGAAATGGGCTGTTTTCAGCCTCCGGAGAACCTCCAGGGGGATGGGGAAGACCATTTTCGCCCTCCCCAGACTCCTAGAGTGGCCCTGGAGCCAGGTGAGAAAGAAAAACAGGCCTACTGGGCCATCACGTGCCAGGAGCGTGGGGAGTGGGGGGGTCGTGCGCGCGGGGTCGGGGCGCATAGAATTATGGCTGTGGGCACACACGCATGCGACCCCTCCCGCTCCCCCCTCCTGGCACGCGATGGCAAAAAGGTTAGCCATCACTGATATATAACATCAGTTCCATTTTTTTCCCAAGCCTTTTTCCATTAAAAGCCAAAGAAAAGTCTCTGGTTTTCTTTCTATATTCACTTTAAGTATTTTCTGTATTAAGATATGAATCCCACTCCAATATTTCTTTATCATAGGTCCACCATAAATGATAAAAAGTCCCTTCTTTACATTTACATTTCCAACATTCATTTGAAGTACCTTTACACATTCTTGACAACTTATCTGGAGTTAAATTCCAACGATACATCACCTTATAGAAATTTTCATTTAAATTATAGTTTAATGTAAATTTTAAACTTCTATTCCACATATTCTCCCATTGTTCAGGCATTACATTATATCCAAAATTCTTTGCCGGCATCTTGTTGGTCAGACAGTTCTTTCCTTTGCTTATTTTTGATGTTACTTTTATGACCAGTAAACTGGCTACATAAACAGAGGGATAGAATCAAGATCATGTGAAGTGTTAATACCACTTTATAATGCCTTGGTAATGCTACACTTGGAATACTGCATTCAGTTTTGGTTGCCACAGTGTAAAAAAGATGTTGAGACTCTAGAAAGAGTGCAGAGAAGAGCAACAAAGATGATTAGTGGACTGGAGGCTAAAACATATAAAGAACGGTTGCTGGAACTGGGTATGTCTAGTCTGATGAAAAGAAGGACTAGGGGTGACATGATAGCAGTGTTCCAATATCTCAGAGGCTGCCACAAAGAAGAGGGAGTCACGCTATTCCCCAAAGCACCTGAGGGTAGGACAGAAGCAATGGGTGGAAACTAATCAAGGAGAGAAGCTACTTAGAACTAAGGAGAAATTTCCTGACAGAACAATTAATCAGTGGAACAACTTTCCTCAAGAACTTGTAAATACTCCAACACTGGAAATTTTTAGGAAGAGATAACCATTTGTCTGAAGTGGTGTAGGGTTTCCTGCCTAAGCAGGGGATTGGACTAGAAGACCTCCAAGGTCCCTTCCAACTCTGTTATTCTATTGTATTTGAAACATTTTGGCTTGCACAAATGCATTCCTGGTGTGGTCCTTCATGCAGTTCTCTTCTAGTGCTTGCAACTCTGGACTAGTAAATTTCTGTCTCTTTTCTTGCTGTTCTATGAAAATCAGTCTCCTTGCTTCTTCCCATTTGCCTACTGCTTTGGCCGCTTTTCTTTTCTTTGCTTGGCGATTCTGATGGTTTCATCTGACAGCCATTTGCTCTTTTTCTCTGGTTTATTTTATGGTGTCTATCTGCTGTTTCAATGATGGTTGATTGAATTCCCTGCCACTGTTCATCAGGCATCTTTTCAGCAGTATTCAGCAATTCAAACTTATTTTTCACCTCAATTACATATGTGGAAGGAATTTTGGTGGTGTCAAAACTCTTTGGTCTTGCTTTGGTCATAATTTGACTCAGATCTTAGTCAACAATATTCATGATTTGATCACCAATTGGCACACAGGTATGTCTTGACAGCAAGGACTGAACTGGATCATCACCAGTTATGTAGGTACAGTCTATCTTATTATGGTGCAGTTTATTTTGTGAGATCCAAATTCATAAGCAAGACTTGTGCTTTTGAACCAAGTGTTCATGAATCAAAACGGACGTTGCTTACCTGAACGTCCCTTCTCGGCGCGCTGCTGGAGAATCCAAAGCATGGGTCAAACAGTGTAGAGTTTGCTAGAGACTGAGTGTATGTCACTTTAAAACTTTTGCCTTGGATCCGCCTCCTTCGCTCGGCTATGCCCAGTTTCGTTCACGAAGATGTAAAGCAGATGAAAGATGGTGAGAACGGAGGCACCCGGACCGTCAGACAGGGTGGGTTGGATTCTCCAGCAGCGCGCCGAGAAGGGACGTTCAGGTAAGCAACGTCCGTTCTCCAGCGCGCTGCTTGGAGAATCCAAAGCATGGGATATACCCAAGCAAGTTCGATCAGGGAGGGACATCAGCAAGGTCCGCGGTGGCCGCCGGAGACACAACAGATTGGAGAACACGGCGACCGAAGGATGCCTCAGCCGATGCGAAAGAGTCAATCTTGTAATGTTTTATGAACGGTGATAGAGTCGTCCAGGTGGCTGCTCTGCAGATTTCTAGGATCGAGGCTTGAGTAGCCCATGCAGCGGTAGTGGAGGCACTCCTGGTTGAATGAGGAAGAATCCGACTCGGCAGCAGTTTGCCTTGTAGGTGGTAGGATTTGCTAATACACGCCTTCAGCCATTGGCCAATGGTCGAGGGGGACACCTTTTTTCCCAAGGAAGCCGGGAGGAAGGAAACAAACAGGGCTCGCAGAACCAGTGGGAGGTCCCACGTGGGGTACCGGTGGACTACCGGAGGACGCAGGTTGGAGGCGCCACGGAGAAAACTCCGAATCCGAGGATCCCGGGAGAGGCAGGTCACTGTGAAAGGAAAGAACAGTGTCCAGTGCTTCTACGTGACGGCGCAAGGTGCTGGGAGCCAACCCCTTGAGAAAACCGGAGTGAAGGAAGCCTAAAACCGGACTTCCGCTGTTGCTGTTAGCCATCGCTGACGGTCTTTTGAAGACCGCCAGCCCGATCGCCCGTAAAAGAGCCGTTTCGGCAACTGAAACGGCTCGAAAAATTCCGAGACTCGAGGTGCTTGTGAGGAGAGCCGGCGGCTGCAGGTAGAGTCCCCTGTGAGACCCCCAGAAAGCTTTTTCTGCTTCTGGGGAGTTAACAGGGTGGGACTCCCTATCCACCCCGCTGAAGCTCCGGATGACTGGGAAACTCTGCTTCAAAGCAGAGCAAGACAGCGCGGCAGCATTACCAACAACAACGAAAAATAAGGAAGATTTCAAACTTCTCACTAAACAGCAAGTATTGGAAGCTTTTTGGACTATTTTAAAGAGTTCTTAAAGTAAAAGTAATCTGGCTCTGAGAAAGGGGAAAAAAATGGCGCTTGCTTTCAGTGGAGAACAGCTGAAAGCGAAAGTAATCTGATCAGTGTATCTGGCTACATTTTAAAGTAACAAATCCGGCTGGAAGAGGCAGAAAAGTATCCAAAAAATAAAATAAAATAAAATAAAAATACTAATTGACTTTTATAGACCTGATTGAATCTGGAGAACCTTTTGGGAAAAGTTGCTAGAGTTTGTGGAAAAGGAAGATCTTTAAGAGGTATAATGGCAACAAAGCAACCAGGGGGGGGCTCCCCCACACATAAACAGAAACAGCCTCAAACAGCGCAGTTGCAATCTCAGACAAAGGAAGAAAGTCAATATGACCTTATTATTAAAGAAATTCAAAGATCAGAGAAGGAGGTTAAAGGAATGGTTCAAGAGAAATATGATGCAGTTAAACAAGATATTCAAACAGTGGTTAAAGGCCTGTCTGAGGTAGTGTTGCAGATTGATAAAAAAGTGGAGAATCTTGCCTCAGAGATGGAGACCAAATTTAGAGCTTCTGATTCAAGAATGACAGAAATTGAAGAAGTTACACAAAAAATGCAAAATGAGATTACTATGATGCAATTTCGATCAATGGAATATGCTATTAGACTGAGAGGTGTAAAAGAGAATACCAGGGAGGATCTCAGGAAAATTTGTGCAGAGGCTTTGGCAGTCATGTTGAAAGTGGAACCAGGCGTGGTTTTGTGCAAGATGGACAAGGTCTACAGAGTTAATTCTCGTGTGGCGGTACAAAGACAACTGCCTAGAGATGTGGTTGTATACTTTACAGACAGAAGAATGAGAAATGAAATCTTGCAAAATTCCTTTGTTACAACAGTTCAAGTTGATGGAAGTGACATTGGAGTTTTTAAAGAATTACCACCCAAAATGTTAAGAGATAGAAAGGATTTTGGATTTTTGGTGGCAGAATTGAAAAGACAGAACATACAATTTAGGTGGGATGCGCCAATAGGTGTAATATTGAGGCTGCGAGGAGTGAGATACCGCCTTAATACTATTGAAAAAGCAGAAGAATTTTATTATAACGTTTTGAAAGCGGGCTCTCCTCCTCCACGCACATCTTCACCAATAGATAGAAGTTCAACTACAAGCTGAGATTGATCAAGAAACAGAAGCACAAATAAGGCAGTCGCAAAGGGAGGCAAGAGAGTCAATGGGAGCAGTAGGTGGTGTTGTGGTTGACCCTTTTGCACCATTTGAAGCTTCTCCTTTGGAAGAAATGTCCAAAACCATCACAGAGGAGGCGATGGCTCTTGAACTGACAACATCTAAAATGGAAGAGCAACGTATAACCAGAGCAATGTCTCAACAAATGAAGCAACAGCAGCAAGAATATATTAAGCCACAGCGTGAAAAAAGAACCAAAGATAAGCAGCAAGCTGAAGTCATGGGAGGAGCTAAACCGAAGATTGCTACTGTAGGAGAGAATCTTCAACAATTGCTCTCAAAACTTCAGACAGGGTCAAATGGCACTTAAATTTTTGTCCTGGAATGTTAACAGACTGAATTCTCCGCAAAAAAGAAGGAAGATATTTCACTATTTGAGACAATTTCATAATGATGTTATTTGCTTACAGGAGACTCATGTAAAATTGCAAGATCAGAAATACTTGATAAATTCAAAATTGGGAATGCAATTTGTTGCTTCAAATTTAGAAAAGAAGAATGGAGTGGTGATATATATAAACAAGAGATTTGTAGCTAAAACTATAGAAGTAGATAAAGATGGAAGATATATTGCAATTGAAGTTATTACAGATGGTGGACCAATTTTGTTGGTCGGAATATATGCTCCAAATCAACAGCAGGAAAATTTTTACAAGTTGCTTCATTTAAAAATTCTGGATTGGGATTATTCAAACATTATAATAATGGGCGACTGGAATGGAGTAATCCAACCTAGATTGGATTAAAAAACTACGGCCAAAATAGGGAATAAACTACCACAAGCTTTTTTTGAACTGAAAGAGGATTTGGAATTGAAAGACATTTGGAGAATTCGAAACCCAAATGAACTGGACTTTACTTTTTACTCAGACAGGCATAAATCCTTTTCCAGAATAGACTTTTTTCTCTTAACTTCTAACTTATTTTCTAAAGTAAAGAAAATAAAGATATTTCCTAGGACTTTGACTGACCACAGTCCGGTCTGGATGGAAATCGAGATGAGCAAAAGAGAAAGAAGATCCTGGAGATTAAATGAGAATTTATTTAGATATGAAAAAAATACAATTGAACTTAAAAAGCATTTAAAGGAGTTTTTTAAATTTAACCTGAATAAAGGTACCCCTATTGAAACAGTTTGGGACGCAAGTAAAGCATATATGCGGAGAGTACTAATTCAAATGAACTCTAAACACAGGCAGAATCAGCAGAAGAAAAGACTACAACTGGAATCTGAGATAAAAAAGAAAGAACAACAACTGATACAAAAACCAACAGATGGAAAATTGCAAATGGCTATAAAACTTTTGAAGGATCAATTTCAAATGCTTATAGCAGACCAAACGGCAACTAACTTACAATTTGCAAAGCATAATACTTTTTCCAATGCTAATAAACCGGGCAGGTGGTTGGCGTATACTTTGAGGAAACAAGCATCGACACGAATTATTGATAGTACTGAATATGCTGATAAAGAAGTTTATCAACAAGATCTAATTAAAAAAGCCTTTTTGGAATATTATACTAAGTTATATGCTAAAGATGACATACAGAATATTATCATAGATGAATATTTAGAAAACAAGAGAATTTCAAAAATTTCAACGACTCAAAAGAAAAGTTTGGAACAATTGATAACAGTGGAGGAGATCAGTTTTGCTATAAAGCAATTAAAAACAGCTAAAGCTCCAGGGACGGACGGCTTAAGTGCAATTTATTATAAAACTTTACAGGAAGAAATGATTCAGCATCTTAAAGATTTATTTTGTAATATACAATTAGGAGGTAAGATACCTTCCTCATGGAAAACAGCTTTTGTTTCATTGATTCCGAAAGAAGAATCAGGTCCTAAGAAACCAGAAAATTATAGACCAATATCTTTATTAAACACAGACTATAAAATCTTTGCAAAAGTACTAGCCAACAGATTGATGCCAGTTATTCAAAAGATAATTCACCATGATCAAGCAGGATTTATTGAAGGCAGATATATGAAGGAGAATGTTAGGCAAGTTATAGACTTAATGGACTATCTAGATAAGAATAAACAGATCTCTGCAGTGCTGGTTTTTTTGGATGCGGAAAAAGCCTTTGATCGAGTGAATTGGAACTTTATAATTAAGACTTTGGAAAAAATGGATTTGGGGGAGCGGTTTATACAAGCGATTGGTGCAATTTATCAAGAACAATATGCACAACTTATTATTAATGGATGTTTAACATCGAATTTCAACATATAAAAAGGCACCAGACAAGGTTGTCCATTATCCCCGCTAATATTAATTTTAACTTTAGAAGTCTTACTTAACGCAATACGGGATTCGAACTCCTTGACTGGAATAGTTATAAGGCAAGAGGACTACAGAACTAAGGCATTTGCAGATGACCTGGTTGTTACCCTATCACAACCTATGAATTCAATAATCCAGATGAAAAATATCATAGAAGATTATGGCATGGTATCTGGTTTTAGGCTGAATCAGAAGAAAACTAAAATGATTGTTAAAAATCTGACAGAGAGCAAAAAAAAGGAACTGGAAAGAATGGCAGGTTTCGAGATTGTTTCAAAGGTCAAATATTCAGGAGTACAAATCACAGACTCCAATGCTAAACTGTTTCAAAATAACTATGAGGTTCTGTGGCAAAAGATACAAAAAGATATGCAAAACTGGAAGAAACTGCAGTTATCACTGCTTGGAAGAATATCAGCAGTAAAGATGAATGTTTTACCTAGACTTATCTTTTTATTTCAAATGATACCGGTGCTTAAATCAGACAAACCATTGCTAGAATGGCAAAAAGGACTGAATAAATTCATTTGGAATGATAAAAAACCAAAAGTTAAACTGAAAATAATGCAAGATACTCGTGAGAGAGGTGGTCTTAAACTCCCAAACCTTCGACTATATTATGAAGCAACTGCATTGATACAATGAAGTGATTGGTTTGGGAAAACTAAGACTGATTTGTTGAATATAGAAAGTCATGACCTGGTTTGGGGTTGGCATGCATACTTATTTTATGATAACAAAGTGGATAAAGTGTTCAATAGTCATCTACTTAGAAATGCCTTGTTGAGAGTCTGGAGAAGGCACCGAACTAATTGGGATTACAAGATTCCGTTTTGGCTGGATCTTGCTGATACCATGTGGAATACAAATATTAAGTCACTCGGGGGTTTCTTATATAAAGAGTTACTTTACTTTGAAGAGGGCAGGTGGCGATTGAAGACTTTGGATATGCTGTTGGAAGAAGGGAAATCGTTGACTTGGTTGCAGTACAATCAATTACAGATGAGATGGAAAGAAGATCAACAAACTGGTTTAATGGAATATGAAGTAGAATTGGTTGAACAGATAAAGCGGACAGGTCCAATGAGTATATAATAAGAGAGTATATAATGTTTTGTTAAAAAGAGACTCAGAAAATGAGCTAGTTAAAGATTGTATGATTAAATGGGCACAAAATTTCTCTCAACCAGTTATGATGGAAACATGGGAAAAAATATGGGTTCAGAACGTTAAATTTACACAGTCACAAAATTTACGAGAAAATTTTTATAAAATGTTTTATAGATGGCATTTAGACCCCAAGAAATTGTCTTGTATGTACCCTAATGTGCAGCCAAAATGTTGGAGATGTGATTGTTTAGATGCTACATATTATCATATCTGGTGGACTTGCAGGAAAGTGAGGGCTTTTTGGATAAAAATCTGGTGGGTTATGCAAAATGTTTTAAAGAAAAAAATACAATTTTCTCCGCAATTTTTTCTACTGGGTATAGTTAAAGACTTTACACTGGGTGAAACTAAATTGATTTTGTATATGGTGACAGCAGCTAGGTTGTTGATTGCCCAACATTGGAAGAGTGATGTTTTACCGACTGTCGACCAATGGACCCAGAAGATGGCTGGATTTGCAGAAATGGCAAAGGTTTCAGCTTTTTTAAAAGACCAGACGCATGAGAAGTATATACAGGAATGGAAATTATGGATTGAGTATGTACAGAATAAGTATCAGACTAGAAAATATTATATCGCTTTTAGCTGAGATGATTATGTTAGTATGTTAGTAAATATAGAAAAAAAGATATGGAAGATTGAATAACATATATATAGTTTGGGAATACTAATATTGCATATAATGGAAGTCAAGGGGGGAGGGAAGAGGGAGGAGGGGGAGGGTTAGGGTGGGGATGGGATGGAATTATATATTGTTTTTTATATGTATCTTATAATGGGGTTGGGGGGGGGAAGAAAAGGGGGAAAAATTTGTATTGGTAAAACTTTTTCAATAAAAAAAGGAAGCCTAAAACCTCCGAAACGGAAGCGCTGGTAGGATCCTGATGGCTGGAAGCGCACCACGCGCAGAAGCAACGCCAAGTGGCGTCATATATTCTCGTCGTCGAAGGTCGTCTGGAGGCCTGGATGACAGACACAATCCCCTTCGAGAGATTACCCTTGGTCAGGAGGATCCCCTCAAGTGCCAGACGGTCAACTGCAACCATTCTGGGTCTGGATGCAGTATGACCCCCTGGCTGAGGGAGATCCTCTCCCCTGGAATCCTCCAGGGAGGGGCGACCGATAGGGTCATCAGGTCCGCGAACCAGGGCCTGCGGGGCCAGTACGGGGCGACGAGGAGGACGTCCGCCTGTTCTGCCACAATCCGCCGTATTACACTCGGAAGAAGGGGAAGCGGGGGAAAGGCGTAGAGGAGACCTCGAGGCCAGGGGCAGTGGAGGGCGTCGACGTTTTCCACCTTGTGGTCGCGAAAATGGGAGAAGTACCGTGGAAGTTGCGCATTGGTCGAGTGAGCGAATAGGTCCAACTGCGGGCGACCGAATCTGGCAGACAGTTCGCGGAAGAGCGATGGATGAAGCTTCCATTCTGCTTGATCGATGTGTTGGCGGCTGAGCCAGTCCGCTTGAAGGTTCTCGGAGCCCGAGATGTGTTCCGCGAGTATCGACTCCGTGTGGATTTCCGCCCGAGAAGATCAGCGTCGCCTCGTGCATTAGAAGCGCGGACCGCGTCCCCCCTTCGCGATTGATGTGCGCCTTCGCAGTTACGTTGTCCGTGAGAACCCAGACATGACGACCCTCCAGGAGGGGCTGGAATCGGAGGAGAGCCAGCCTGATTGCTCGGAGTTCGAGCCAGTTGATGTCGTGTGCTGACTCCCTCAGTGACCATTCTCCCTGTGCGACCTGGGAGAGGAGATGGGCTCCCCAGCCCCGAAGACTTGCGTCCGTGGTGACTGTCAGTCGTGATGGATCCTGGAAGAGGCAACCGCGGGACAGAGCAGGGGATATCCACCATCGAAGGGAGCGTCGCACCGTCGATGGAAGATGGACACGGAAGGAGGAATTGCTGAGATGAGTTCTCTGGAAGGGCAGGAGGAACCACTGAAGACTCCTGGAATGATATCTTGCCCACGGGACGATGGAAATGCAAGAAATCATTTTCCCGAGTACTGATGACAGCTGCAACAGGGGTACCCTGGGAAGAGCAATCACCTGGGAAACCAAAGATCGCATGCTGGAACGGCGATCCTCCAACAGGAACACTCTGCCCGTCTGCGAATCCACAATTGCTCCGAGGTGAAGGATCCTGGTAGTGGGGAGCAGGTGACTTTTTTCGAGGTTCAGGGTGAACCCATGAGCCTCCAGTGCCTGGGACACCGTCGCGAGATCCTGTATCGCCTGATCCGTGGACGAGGATGAGGATGTCGTCCAGGTAGCAGTAAAGCCTCACCGGGACCTGTCTCAGAGACGCGGCCAGTGCTGCCAGCAGTTTCGTAAAGGTCCAGGGGGCTGAAGATAGGCCGAACGGCATGGCGCGGTATTGATAGTGGTGGTCAGCGTAGGCGAACCGTAGGAAACGGCGGTGAGCCAGGCGGATGGGGACGTGAAGGTAGGCTTCCTTCAGGTCGATGGATGTCATCACGTCCCCCGGACGGATGCATGCTAGGATAGAGCGTAGGGATTCCATCCGGAACTGATAAGCCACGAACTTGTTTAGTTTTTTCAAGTCCAGGATACCACGCCATCCCCCGGAGTGTTTGGCGACGAGGAAAAAGATGCTGTAAAAGCCGGTCCGTTGATGATTTGTCGGAACCGGCTCTATAGCTCTGATTTCCAATAGGTGGCTGATCTCCGCCTCCATCAGCCGTCTCTTCTCCGGGTTGCGTGAGATTGGGCATTGAATGAATCTGAAGGGGGGGGCGATTTGAGGTCTAATGTGAGGCCCAGGTGGACAGTTTGTAAGACCCAGGCATCCGAGGTCGTAAGCTCCCATTGGCCGCGGAAGAAGAGGAGTCGGCCGCCAATGGGATGCCGGTGAGAATAGTCACTTGCCCCTGCGAGGGGCGCGGGGACCCCCTCCTCGGAAGGGCCTTCTGTACGCCGGTTGTCTGCGGCCCCTGTCACGAAAACCGGGTCTATCGGGCGGACGGTAGAGCCCTTGGTTCGTGGAACGATACTGGTAGGACCCGCTGGGTCCGGAGTCGGCCCAAAAGGGCGGCCGTTGTGGATAAGGAGAGAAGCGACGGTCAGATCGGCGGTACGATGACGGCATCACCTTTCGTTTATCCCTGTCTTCTACAAGGATAGGCGTAAGAGCCTCGCCAAACAACTGGGATCCCTTAAATGGTACTGAAGTTAGTTGCCACTTAGACTTAGTATCGGCACGCCAGTGGCGGAGCCAGAGCAGGCGGCGTGAGGCTACGGTAGCGGCAAGGGAGCATGAGGCAAACTTGGCGGCGTCCAAGCAGGCGTCAGCCGAGTACTCTGCGGCCGCCACCAACTTATTTATGTCTTGTTGGAGGCGTTTGTCGTCAGGGGCGAGCTGGTCTTGAAGCTGGCGGAGCCATAGGAGAGAAGCCCTATTAAAAAATGACGCCGAGGTGGCTGCCCGAATAGCCCACGCGGCCGCTTGGTGGTTCTTGCGGAAAAGAAATTCCGCCCGTTTGTCCTCGGACCTCAACCCGTCAGCAACGTCGTTAGTGAGCAGGGAAGACGATGTAAGCTGGGCTATGGGAGCATCAATTGAGGGGAGCGCCAGCATGTCCTGGAGGTTCGGGGCAGAACAATACAGGCGTTTATCTAGGCTGTTAGGAGCAGGCAAGGAGCCTGGAACTCCCCAAGGCCGTTGAATGATGTCTGTGAATAGTTGCGGGCAGGGGATATAGTCTTGCGTGGTGGCTTGAACACTGAAAAGTCCATCAGACGGAAGCGGCATGGAAGAAGCGGTCTGTTGGTCTGCTGGAGTGGCAAAGTTGGTCGAGATCTTAGCCTTGTGCAGCAGGGATTTGAACAGAGCCGGCCGGAATAGTCTGGTGAGGGGAGGATGGTCTGGCTGAAGACCTTCATCCTCGGAGAATTCGGAGAGGTGATGATCCTCATCCTCCCAGGCTGAATCGTCGGTGAGTTCGGACTCCCGGTAGTAGTCATAGTCCTGGTAGTACGACGGAGCAGCGGCCGGCCGAGGAGGAGCCGGAGGTTGAGGAGTAGCCGGCTGGTGCGCGGGTAAGGCGCCAGAGGCAAGGAGCCTCGACACCGTCTCAACCACAATAGACTGTACCTCGAGAGGCATAGTGGAGGACCAGGCTTCCGGAGCGCGGAGGCCAGCGGCGGTTGGAGTAAAGGTGGCCTCGGCAGGAGGGCGTAGGGCCGGCCAGCTAGACGTAGAAGCAGAGCAACGGGGCACCGGCTGCTGAGTAGAAGGATTAGCTGCAGCAGAGCGTGCATGGCCAGATATCTCTGCACGGCTAGAGGAGGCGGGTGGCTCCGCAGGGCGAGAGGCAGTAGCAGTAGCCTCGGCCTGCCCTGGCGGGGGCACTTCAGTCGGGGAAGACTGGTCAGGGACCGCCTTTGCCTGTGCCAAATAAAATTGGCATTCCAGGGCACGGTGTCTGCGTTGCTCCTCCTTGGTCTGCGAGGCACCTGGCTTGTGTGCCTTGGTTGCAGTAGACTGAGGGGGGGCCGAAGAAGCCCTTGAAGGCCTGGACCTTGAAGAGGCCTTCCTCTTGGGCAGTGGAGGCAGAGACAATGACTGGTCATCAGACATCTTGAGATCTGAAGATAGATCCATGTCTGCCATCGCTGGATCGTATCGAAGCACAAGGTAAGTAAGTCAACAATGAACTGGGAGTAGAGATGATGGTAACTGTAATTAATTAATTTTTTTTAAGGTAAAAAACAACTGTGAGTGGCAAGGCAACAGTCAATCAAAGCAGCCAGACAGCTGTGAATGCGAGAAGCCCCCAGCCGACAAACTAGGTCCGTCCCACAATCAAGGCACCACCCTGGGGGAGGGGGGGGCCTGCAGGGAGGTACCCTCCTTGAAACAGGCAACAGCTGCGCCTCAAGCCTCCGCTGGTTGCCAAGTCAGAAGCCGCGAGACGCCTTCTCGCTGTAGCGGTGGTTTAAAAAATGGCGGGCAGAGAGCGGATGGAGCTGCGGCGACGCGCAGGCTGAGCCGAGCCGCGGTGGGGCGAACAGACGAGGAGCGCTACTTCCGACGTCGATCGAGACAAAACTGACCCCTCAGCGCTCAACGGGAAAGGAGAGGGCCCTTCAAGTATTCAGGAGCGGCCGTTGCTGGAAGAAGAACGGCACAGTGCGAGGCAGAGCGGAGCCGCCCGTCAGATGGCTGGCTCCTTCAAAATGGCGGGCGCGGCGGGAAAACAGTCCTCAGCCGAAGCTGCAATATATCCAAGAGGCGAGGCGGCTGGGCGATCTGACAGGGGGGTATCTGGCCCCGGCTGGCCCCGAACGGCCTCAGACCAGGTAGCACTGGCCCGTTAATAGCCGTTAGTCTGCAAAGCGCCAGGCAGCGATTAGCAATGAGGGTGGAAAAAGGCGCCAAAGTTCAAATGTGGTAAGTTGCAGCAGGGATAGATCTCAAGCTGTCAACAGGAATTTTACGTCAGCCAGGCACTAGGCTTCAGGCTGATCGTAGTCCCGAATTAGAGCCTGCTCCAGCCGGTAGCAGGGACTCTAAGGCCGCCAATTGGGGAGCGATGAAATTGGTGGTGGGGGTAGTGCCGGCAAGCCGAGGGACCAACCAACACACCGGCGACAGAAAACCAAATATGTCCCGGCCAGGACAAGGCCCAAGTAACGACAGGGGGAGTAGGCCGAAGCCTGATGTAACTCACCCCCTCACAAATTGACAGAAGTTTAGTGAAAATTAAAGTCCAGAAATGAAGAATCCAGTCAAAAAAACAAAAAAACTGAAAAAGAATCCAAGGCAGGGAATAAAACAATGATGAATTTGCCAGAGCAAGCCAAGATCAGTCTCTTCAGCTCCACTGAGTGAATGAAACTGGGCATAGCCGAGCGAAGGAGGCGGATCCAAGGCAAAAGTTTTAAAGTGACATACACTCAGTCTCTAGCAAACTCTACACTGTTTGACCCATGCTTTGGATTCTCCAAGCAGCGCGCTGGAGAATTGATTGAACGAATTATTGCCTGCATCATTCCTCTTTCCAAGTCACAAAACTCCAGTGATGCCTGTTTCTACTTGAACAACTTTTGCACTGAAATCACCCAGTACAGGAAGTCCTCAACTTACAATTGTTCACTAACAACAGTTCAAATTAACAATTAGCCTCTGAAAAAGTTAGTTACTATTTAAATTTGAACTTATAACAATTGCCCTTGGCAACTGGTTCATATTTACGAACTGTTGCAGCGTCCCATGGCCACATGATTGGAATTTGCAACATTTTGGCCACTTACAGTGGTATGATTTGACTTACAACAGCAGTGCCTTGTTTTATGACCATGGTAATAATGGTCATAAAGTCATGCCCAGTAAGATGATGACTCAACTTAACATCATAACAACTTAAGATGGAAATTCCGGTCCCAATTGTAGTTTTTACTAAAGATTACCAATATGTAAACCATGACCTTTTTGAGCATTTTTCAATTATGGCATAGAACAAGGGTTCCCAACCTGTGGGCCATGGCCTACTTCCAGGCCATGGCCTATTTGCAACCAGGCTGCATGAGTGGTGGGCTGGCGCACGCATATGCAGGCCTCACACAAATGAAATTAACCATCAAGAAGCCTTCCACAGCTTGGGAAAATTTCTTGCTTGTAATAAATGCTACTTCATTAGTTTTTCCGGTATTGTTTCCTGAGTAATAGATAGTGAATTTCTCAGAATGGAAATAGTCATTGTCTATCCAGTATAGCTCATGCATACCAAGGAGGTTAATTTTTAACCTGGTCATCCCTGTGATGATAACCAATTTACCCTGGTTCATTCTTCAGACATTCCATGTTCCTATCTGATATATCTTTATGTAATGCAGACCCTCACTTTCATCAATAGCTGCACCAACAATTGGGATTCCTGCTGGATTTGCCCCATGTGTGTCATTAATGCTTTGACTACTCATTAAAGATCCTTTTTCTTTCCAGTAGCTGTTGGTTACTTTCTGTCCTGAGGGGGTGGGGTCCTACCATTGAGCACCATAGCTCATTCATTTAAGACATACTTGACATATTTAATCTATGTATCTATGTAGCATACTAAATTCTAACTCTATAGTAGGAAGCATGTTTCTTAATTATTTCCCCTTATCTATCTATATTTATAGAAAATCTAGTTTACTGTTACATATGGATTCAATATGTTCCTTTTTCCTGGACTCTCACAGTAGCCATGTAAGCTGATAAAAATTTATGCTTGAGTTAATAAGACATTAACAGCACAGCTACACAGTGGGAACACATGGTCATACCTTTTTGGTTTCTTAAATCAAATTTATCTGAGCCCATGAGACTGTTCAAACTCAGAAAAATTACTGTTTCTTAAGAAATGCCCAACAGGTAAAGAGAATCATTCTGAATCCTAGGCAAATCTGTCGGATCCATATCCAAATATTGAACAGCACAATTTTAATCAAAGCCAGATACTATTTCCTGATTCTCACTACCAGTAAATACTTATTTCACCTAGGAAATTGTTTCTATCTATAAACTAATGTTATTATTGGACCACAGTAAGTATTTAAATAATATAAAATAATATAAAAATATTTTGAAATTGCCTGTACACCTATTATAGAAAATTGCCCAATTCTTTATTTTTCTACTAATGCTAATCATTACATAAATGTACATATGGGCTCATTCACCTATGAAATCAGCAAAGCCCAGTAAACATACATCATTCCTTCTTTTAATTTTTTAAAAATGGAAAATCTATTTAAAACAAATTATTTTGAGATGCAGAACTAAAATCTGATGCAAAACTGAGTAAGCAAAGTAAATGTTTTACTGTGTAGTATGTTTAAAATATGGTTCAGTATTAAATAAGCACAGCACTTTTTAATTATATTTTCCAACAAGACATACACTTTTGGAGGGGTTTTTTTTGGGGGGGAGATGGCGTTTGCGCTTTTGAGTCATTGCTGAGTCCTGGCGACTGCCTGGACTAGTTCCTGTAGTTTTTTTGGTAAGGATTTTCGGAAGTACTTGCTTGCTTCCCTCTTAGGACTGAGAGTGAGTAACTTGCCCAAAGTCACCAAGCTGACTTTGTGTCTAAGGCTGGACTAAAACTCATGGTCCTCTGGTTTCTAACCTGATGGCTTAGCCACTACACCGAGCTGGTTCTCTTTAGGAGTATAACTTCAATTATTTTTGAATTCCAATTATTTTATAATTCTAATTATTTTAAAATAACTACAGTTTAAAGATTTAGGAACATGTTCTACTAAATACATTGTCATTTGTTCAGAATATATTCAGATTATATTCAACTTTAGTGTACTGACCTAATACTTTTATAAACGTTAGTGTAATACTTACACTACTTACTAGCCTAATATTTTATAGCTATTAACTGATTTTTTTTCTGCTACTAATGTAAAATACATTAGGAAATATAACACTCTTTAGGAATTAAGCTCATGTGGCAGGGACCAGAATTTCCCAGATAACCGAGAGCTATAATGTTAGCAAATCGCAGATGACTTCTAGACTTAAAAGAGATTGGCCCAATATCTACTTATTGAGGATATCATTGCTATATGGTGAAGAGAGAGGGGACTATCATTGCTATATAGTGAAGAAGACAAATATTTTATTGTGGTTGGTTTTGTTTGCAATAATGTTTCTATACTAGGTAAGGCATTTCCAAGAGACCGCTGCTCAGTACAGATAAATCAGACTCAAAATCCAGAACGAGTCGAAACTAGAGACTGAAAATAACTAGTGAATTAAAATATACATTTTGGTTGAGATCAAGTATTACACAATTGATCTACAATATGCTTGGTAAAAATGTAGTAAACTCTTACCTCTAATAAAATATTGTTGTATCTTCAGTGTAGCTCATTAAAATAATAATAACAACAACTGACATGGTTGCAAAACAAGCAAAGAAAGTCAAGACCTGGAGTGCACCTGGCCTAGATGAACTGCATGGATACTGGCTAAAATACCTGACCAGCCTCCATCATCACATGGCCACTCATTTTGATAAAATGCTTCAAAATGCAACAAGCGAAAAATGGTTAATAGGTGGTTGAACATACTTGATAATGAAAGATCCAGAAAAGGGCACAGAGCTAAGCAACTATCGCCCAATTACTTGTCTGCCAACAACATTCAAACTTTTTACAAGAATACTGACAAATTCAGAATTCAGTCATCTGATGGAAACAGTTTGTACCCAGTAGAACAAAAAGGAAATTATAAAAGGAACGTTGTACTCACCTGAACATTCGTTCTATGTGCGCTGCGTGAGAGTCCAAGCAATGGGTGATAACCTTGTCTGATTGGCCAGAGACTGTAATTTGTATACTCACGCCTCCTCCTCCCTGTTTAGCTCCAGTCTGTTAACAAGTCTGAAAATGTTCTGGATCTGGAGAAGACGTAACCTGTAATGAGAAAAAAACAGATTCTCCCAGACCCTGGGCCCCTTTGGAATTTTAGGGAGGGTTTGGACTCTCACGCAGTGCACATAGATCGAACATTCAGGTGAGTACAACGTTCCTTCTCCTGTGCGCTGCTTAGAGAGTCCAAGCAATGGGATATGCCCAAGCTAAGTATCCCTAGGGTGGGGAGTAGAAACCTCCAGGGTCCTGTCGACCCTGCTGCAAGATCCGTCTCCATCTCCCAAAGGCTGCCTTTGCTGAGGCAAGCATCTCAAGTTTGTAGTTTCTGATGAAGGGAGAGGGCGATGGCCAAGTGGCTGCCCTGCAGATCTCTAGTATAGAGGCCTGAGTGGCCCAAGCAGCTGTTATGGCTGCATTTCTTGTAGAATGGGCCGTAATGCGGCCCAGAATAGATCGAGCCTGATGATTGTAAACTAGAGAAATACAGGCCTTGAGCCAGCGACCAATGGTGGATGGGGTCACCTTTGTGCCCAGGGACCTGGGCTGAGAAGAAACAAATAATGCCTTTGTCTTCCTGAACGGTGCCATCCTGGCGATGTATATGTGCAGGGCTCTGCGTACATCTAAGGTGTGCCACTGGCGTTCCCTGGGATGCTTGCGATTTGGACAAAAATTCTGTAAAATGACCTCTTGGGCCCGGTGGAACCAGGAGTTGATTTTTGGCACAAATGTCTGGTCCAGGCGGTGGATGACTCTGTCAGGATGTATGATACACAAATCTTTCCGTACTGAGAGAGCCGCCAGTTCCAAGATCCTTCAAGCAGAAGTGATGGTGATGAGAAAGGTAACTTTAAGGGTCAGAAGCCTGAGGCTGACGGAACTCAACGGCTCGAACAGAGAGGACATGAGTGCCTGTAAGACGAGGGATAGATCTCAAGAAGGGTATCTGAACAGGTGGAGGTCGCAGATTTGAAGCTCCTTTTAGAAAACTACGAACTCTCAGGTGTTGAGAGGGTTGAAGCTCCCTCACAGGACAGAATAGTTGCCAAAGTGGCTACTTGTCTCCGGAGGGTATCAACTGCTAATCCTGCTTCTAACCCTTCCTGCAGGAAGTCCAATACCTGAGGTACAGAGGCCTATGTTGGGGCTAGCACCTTTCTAGCGCAGCAGTGGCAAAAAGAATTCCACATGGCATTGTATATGCGGGTTGTCGATGAATATCAGAAAGCAAGGATGGTAGAGATTACCTTCCTAGAGAATTGGTCCTTTTTCAGGATCTCCCTTTCAAGTGCCAGACAGTCAGCTGAAACCATTGAGGTTCCAGGTGTTGTACAACCCCCTGGCTGAGGGAGATCCCGTCTGGAGGGATCCTCCAGGGAGGTAATATTGATAGGGTCAATAGATCCGCGAACCAGATCCGTCTGGGCCAGTGAGGAGCTACAAGGAGAACCACTGTGCCTTCTTCAAGGATCTTCCTGATGACCCTCAGTATTAGAGGTATCGGGGGAAATGCATACAATAGGCCCCAGGACCATGGGCAAAAGAGGGCGTCTATCCCTTCAGCTCCTGGGGATCGGAATGTGGTGTAGAACCGTGGAAGTTGTGCATTCGCTAGGCTGGCAAAAAGGTCTACTTTGGGTGGGCCGAACTTGGCTGACAGCTGGAGGAACAGATCTCGATGAAGTTTCCATTCTTCCTGATCAATGGTCGTTCTGCTCAACCAATCCGCTTGGATGTTGGAGATTCCGGAGATGAGTTCCGCCCGCAGGGAGAACAAGTGTTTCTCCGCCCACAGACTTATCGCAACAGCCTCACGCATCCGCACCCTGGAGGGGGTGCCCCCGATGGTTCACATGTGCTTTGACTGTGACATTGTCCATCAGTAACAGCACGTAGTGCCCTGACAGTTGAGCTTGGAAATGGTGGAGATGAGCGGCTCTCCGTTCCAGCCAGTTGATGTCTTTGAGAAGATCATTTGGAGACTATCAACTCTGGGTCACTCAAGATTGTAGATGAGCGACTTCCAGTGGGACAGCAACATCGCCAGACGCTTCTTTTTGAAGCGCCAGCCCAGGGCTCCGTAGAACCGCAAAGAACAGCGACTATCAGCTGTCTTGTGGTTTGAAAACTTTCCCCCTGGTATGAGGGGGGAAAGTGAGTAGACGGGTGGGGTAGAGCTCCCTGAAAGTGCCGGATTTCACACATAATCTGGCGCTTGAAGATGAGAGCTCCCCGTTAAGCCTGTCAGTACTCCGGACCCTGGATGCCTCTGCTTTGCAGAGCTAGATGTCGTTAACCATTCCAGCACCAACTGTAAACAGATATTTTTTGAATCGAGCTGGCGGAGCACAAGCAGTATGAATTAAACAGCAAGTATTTTTTTTTCCTTTTAACTCCAAAGATTTACTTTCTTTAAAAGATTCTTCCTAAGCTGAAAGTGAAAGCAAGATGGCGTTTGAGTTTTAACGGGGCGTGAAGAAGTGAAAGCTAAAAGTAATTATTGACAAGCCCCTGTTTGAAACGTAAAACTCCTTTTTGAAAAGTGGATGTAATAAGAAAGGAATAATAATAATTGAAGCAGCAATACAAATTACAAATTGTAAAGGATTCCCTTTTTTTTTTTCTTGAAACTCTTTTTTTCTTTTCTCTTCCCCCTTTTTTTTTCTGTCCTTCTGGGAAGGAAGAAGGGGGGCAAGATGGCTGGGCTTTTTGAAAGTAAAGGAGGGTTATTTAACCCTCAATGGTCTGAATTTGAGGAAGCTTTGAGTTCAATTACCTCTGCTTTATTGAAAAGAATTGATACTATATTTCAAGTTTCTCAAGCTGGAAATAATGAAATACATGGAAATACTGAGTTGCAATCTAGCAGTGGGGGATTGAATGAAGAGTTGGAAGATGCAAAAAAACAACAACAGATTATAGCAGATTTTACTGAGGAGAGAAAGATGAATGTTGTGCAAAATAAGGAGCAAAATAAAACTCAATCTGCACTTAAAGAGTTGTTTCCAGAAGAAGCTACATTTCTGCAAAAATTTTATAATATGCAATCCCAAAAACCGCAAAATTTTACTGGAGCTAAAAAAGGCAGAGGGATCAAAGTTAAGAAGAAAGTTCGTAAAAAGGAAAAGAAGAGAGACTGGAGAAATGGAAAATAACCCTGCTTGATGAGATGATGGTCCTTAAAAAGTACTGTTTAACTGTTTAAAGATTTTGAATATTTTGGAAAAAGAAAAAAAAAAACAGACAGCAGTTTAATGCCAGTTAACTAAGCGATGAGCGACGATGAGGAGGCAACTTACAGCTGTATTGGAATATTTGAGAAGAATAAACAGATCACAGCAATGCTGGTGTATTGGGTTGTGAAATATGTCCTGACTTGAATCATTTGGATTATTTTATTAAGGACTGCAACAAATTTGGACTTAATTGCAATCGCAGAAGTTCTACTGAATATAGCAAATTGAAGTTTCTTGCTTGATGGTAATGAATACAAGGCAAAAGGACTATGGACCTAGGGCAATTGCAGTTGATCTGGTGGTTTCCCTAATATGTCTGACGAATTTATTAATCTAATTTTTGACTGGATTTGATGGATATCATTTCAAATATAATTACAATTACAAAGTCACTCGGGGGGCTTTTTTTTATATACAGAAGCAATTTTTATTTAGGGGGGTAGATGTAAATGAAGATATCTTATATGCTGTTGGAAGATGTGAAGACAAGAAGATTAGTAATTGGTTCAATCTAGTATGAAGAATTTAAAGGATTGATAAAGTTCTTAAATGATGTTTTTAGTTGATTTGTTAATATGTATGGATATAAGAGGTTTGATTATTAATTAAAAAATTATTGTTAATATTATTTCTTATTAAGTGTTTTGATTATAATTGGACCTTGATGGTTTAAAAGTGAAGGACGGAAGAGTTTATATAGTAATTTTTTTTTTTAAATCGGAGGTTTTTTGAGTGAGGGTTTCCTTTTTTTTTCTTTCTTTTTGTTGTTGTTGTTGTTGTTGTTTTGTTTTAAATGAAAGAAGTTATAAAATATTTTGTTAAATTGTATAGACCTAATAATTTGTTAAGTAACAATTAGCCAAATTGAGTAATGATAGGTTTGATTAGATAATACTTAATTGTTTTAATTGCTGTAATTATAAATGGAGATAATTTTGTTGAATTAGATGGAATAAGGAGAAAAAAAGACTTGCTTTCCTTTTATCTATTTGTTTAATGATCATGATTATAATAAGTGTGAAATGGAGTTTAATTTAGAGAATTTAAGCTGTATTTTATTTTGTACTTGCTCTGGGAAGTCGGGGGAGGTGGTTGGGGAGGGGGGGAGAAAATGTATGTAAAATTTTTAAAACTTTTTCAATAAAAAAAAAAAAAGATTGTAGATGAGCACCCCATACGAAAAGGCTGGTGTCTGTGGTCAGGGTTAGGCAGAGGTGCTCTTTGAAGGAACACCCCTGCTCTATGGCTGCTGATGTCCACCATGCCAAGGATCTGATTACCTTGAAGGGAACTCTGATCCAATTGGGGAAGTTGCTGAGGCCCGCCTGTTGACTTGGTAATAGAAGCCATTGGAGAGATCGGGACTGCAACCTCGCCCAAGGTACAATCTGTAGGCAGGAAATCATTTTGCCTAACAATTGGGAAAGAAACATCAATGGTACCCTTTTGAGGATTCTGACTTGCCTGATGGTGGAGCAAATGCTGGAACAATGCTCCTGGGAGAAAAAGACAAGGCTGGTCTGAGTATTGATCCTTGCTCCCAGATGGACCAGGTTGGTAGAGGGGGTCATGTGACTCTTCTCCCAATTCATGGTGAACCCGTGGTCTTGGAGGGTTTGAACTGTGATCTGGAGATCTAGACTCGCCTGCTGAGGAGATGAGGACAGGGCCAAAATGTCGTCTAGATAACATAACAAATAAATGAGTTTTGTCCGCAAGTGAGCAGCCACCACGTCCAAATGTTTTGTGAATACTCTGAGGGCGGACGATAGTCTGAAGGGCAGAGCTTTGTATTGGTAATGTAGTCTCGCGCAGGAGAACCTAAGGGACAGTCTGATGGGCACGTGCAGATAAGCCTCTCGTAGATCTATAGATGTCAAGAGATCTCCCTGTCTGATGCAACCCAGAATGGTGTGCAGGGATTGCATTTTGAAGCATTTGTACTTGATGTGTACATTCAGTTTCTTCAGATCTAGGATGGCTTTGCTTCAGCCCGATTTCTTTTGCACCAGAAAGAGTATCGAATAGAAGCTGAACACCTGGTGTTGAAGAGGTACAGGCTCTATGGCCTGAATGGCCAGATAATGCTGGATTTCGGCTTCCATCAAAGACCTCTTGGTGGGATCCCGTGAGACGGAACATTGGATGAACCGTCGATGGGGTTTTGAACTGAACTCTAGGGTAAGACCAAGTGTTATTGTCTGTAATGCCCAGGCATCAGAGGTCATGTATCGCCAGCAGCTGGCAAATCTGCCCAGGTGGCCGCCTATGGGACATTTGTCAGGATAGTCATTTGTTCCGACAGTAAAGTCAGTAGTCAGCTCCCCGAAAGGTACATCTGGTCTGTGGCTGTCTAGAGTGATCTGGAAAGGAAGGTCAGTCCTGCGGCCTTGTCCATGGTTGGTAGAAAGGACCTTTGGTAGCCCGGACTGTGAAACCCCATGTCAGATGCACGAAAGGGCTGTCTACGGTAAGGAAAACTGGTTCATCTGTCTGCTCATCTTTAGACGTGGGAAGAACCTTCCTCTTGTCCTTACCCTCTACCAAAACAGGGTCTAAGGCTTCCCTGAAGAGAGAGCTGCCCTTGAATGGAACCGCCACTAGCCGCCATTTTGTTTTCATGTCAGCTTGCCAGTGCCTCAGACATAATAGGCATCTGGAGGTGACATTGGACGCTAAGGCTCATGAAGCAAACTTTGCTGAATTAAAGGTTGCATCTGCTGAATATTCTGCAGCAGCAATTAGCTTATTTATGTCCTAATGCGGGTGGGTATCTTCAGGGGACATCCGGTATTGCATTTGACGAAGACAGATTAAGGATGTCCTAGAGAAAAAGGACTCCACTGTGGCGGAACGAATGGCCTAGGTGGCTGCTTGGTGAGTCTTATGAGCAGCAAGCTCCACCCTTCGATCCTCAGTTTTCAGGCCCTCAGCTGAGTCGGAAGCTAGGATGTTAGAGGAAGCCAAGCTGGCCATTGGAACATCCATGGTTGGAAGTTTGAGGAGCTCCTCAAGTTCTTGTTCCACCATATACATTTTCCAATCCATGCTACTGGGGGCAGAGATGGACCCAGGCTGATTCCACTGTTGTTGTATGACATCAACAAAGAGTTTAGGGGATGGAACGGCCTCTTGCTCTGTGACAGGCTTGGTAAAAAGAAGAGCCATGGGATCTTGATGGTCCAAAGATCCCTCAGGTTGCCCAATAAGCACCCCCGTATTAGCTGTTGTCTTTGCCTTATACAATAAGATTTTAAACAGATCATGACGGAACAGACCCGTGGCAGTGGGCTTATCAGGCATGATTGTTTCATCCTCAGAAAAATTATGATCCGTAACATCCTCTTCTTCACCCATGACATGTCACTTTGCTGCGAAGGTGAAGGAGAATGAGGGTTTAGAATGTATTCTCTGTCAGAATGATCCACTGATGGAATGGCCCTTGGATTCGGGTCTATCGCTGGCAACGGAGCTAAGAAACCCTTTTGCATAAAGGCAGCATCAATGCCCTTTATAATAGTTTGGGCAATCATATTATACAGGTCTTGTGACAGTGCAGTGTTTTGGCCGCCTTCTGGGCAGAGCCCCGCCACGGTGGGCATGAAAGTAGCAGAGGCACAGGAACCTCTGTGGTGATGAGAGGGTCCTGGATCAGGGCTGGCTATCCCCAAAGGGACATCCATGTCTGCTGCCTGAATTTCCTGTTTGGTATTGGAGGCAGGAGACGACCAACCAAACTGACCTGACTGGGATACCTGAATCAAAATTTCCTTGTTTAAGGAATCAGATGCTTCCCTGCTGTACAGAACGCTGGGATCTGGTAGAGGGCCCTTTGGACCTAGATCTCCCCTTTGTTGGGGCTGGAACCGCCAAAGCATGAGGCGTGACGGAGGAAGAGGCAGAGGCGTGAGAAGATCTACTGCGAGATGCCATTTTGAGAAACACAAGGTAACTGTGAAACAGCAACAAAATCACTCGTGAAATTATCTCTATTAATTGCTGCCAATTGCTTTTCAAATCACCTCCCTGGTTTACGAAAAGACCAGTATTGAGGGCAGTGTAGGGCTTCAGGCATGCCAAGCCAGCACCACGGCTTGAAAGCAGTTTAGAATAAAGGCTGCAGTGGGGGGGGGGGGGATTCAAAACCTACACCAAGGCTTTCAAGCGCGAAAAAACTACCGCAGCCTGCCCGGGGAGCTGGAATCTGACGCCACGGATCCTTGTTCAAATAAAGGAGCGCAGAGCCAGTACCACAGCCCTCTCTGAGCTAATCCAATGCCAAAAACTTACAAGCCAGTCTCCTGAACAAACGGGGAAGAGATGAAGGCTCCACACGCTGCGCAGGCCTCTCTGCAATAAAAATCGCTGCTGCGGAACCCCGCGGCTCAGCTAAGCAACACTCAACTGGGCATGGTGCCAGAAACCACTTCCCAGCAGAAACGAAGCCTTTTCAAATATAATCCTCTTCTGTGTGCTGTAGAAAGAAAGTCCAAGCAATGGAGGATAATCAGAATAAGTCTGTCTAGGTCGACTGAGTTAACAAACTGGAGCTAAACAGGAAGGAGGAGGCGTGACTAAACAAATTACAACTCACTCTCTGGACAATCAGACAAGGTTATCACACATTGCTTGGACTCTCTAAGCAGCGCACAGGAGAAAATCAAGAGGAGCAAAAGAGCAGCTTCTCATTGACAAAATGGTACTAAAAATGCAAAACGAAGAAAAACGAATTTAAATATGGCATGGGTTGATTACAAGAAGGCATTTGACTTATTACCCCACAGCTGGATTAACACTTGTCTGGAAAACTTTGGAATCAGCAAAAGTATTTGTACATTTTTGAAAGCAAATAAACAAATATGGAAAACAGTTCTAACAGCAAATGGGGAGAACATTTGTGAAGTCAACATCAGATGAGGAATCTTCCGGGGGACTCCCTTTCACCACTACTGTTCAACATCACATTAATTCCACTGACAATAATCCCATGAAACACAAAACTGGGATACCAAATCTCAAGCCAACATGGCAAGATAAACAATCTATTATACATAGATGACTTAAAAATGTATGCGAAAACCCCACTGAATTTAAATCAATACTCAACACAGTTCAACTGTTCAGCAACAACATCAACCTGAACTTTGGACTTGAAAAATGTGCTATATTATCCATGCAGCAAGGAAAAGTGGAAAAAATAGAAGGACTAGAACTGGGAAATGGAAACATAGTAAAAGCATTAGCAAAGGATGATGGTTACAAATACCTAGGCATATTGGAAGCAGATAACATCTTGAATGGAAAAGTCAAAGAGTCAATGCAAAAGGAATACATCAGGAGGGTCCGCAAAATATTAAAATCAAAGCTGAATGCTGGAAATATAATTAAAGCCATTAATACATGGGCAGTTCCAGTGATATGCTATTCAGCTGGAACCATCAACTGGACTTTGGCTGAACTGGAAAACGTGGACCGGAAAACGTGCACACTTTTGAATATGTACCACACTTTACATCCACAAAGTGACATCGATAAGTTGTACCTGCCAAGAAAAATAGGGAGCAGAGGACTATTGCAAATCCATCAAACTATAGAAGAAGAAAAACGAAGTTTGAATGATTATGTGAACCAAAGTACAGAAAAAATTGCTGCAAGCTGTGAAAACAGAGAATATTATAAAAACAACACAAACAAAGGCAGAATATAAGGAAAAACAGCTGAATGACAGATTAAATAGATGGAAAACTAAAGCTTTGCATGGACAGCACTTGAAAAACATTGAAGGAAAATGTGATAACAACTTTGCATGGGTATGGCTTAATATGAGAACCATCAAGAAAGAAACGAAAGGTTTAATACTCATTGCTCAAGAACAAGCACTACAAACTAATGCCATGAAAGCAAAGACACAAAAATCCACCAACAATCCAAACTGCCGACTTTGCAACAATAAAGTCGAAACTGTGTCACATTTAACATGTGAATGCAGCAAAATTGCACAAACTGATTACGAAGCTAGAAATGACTGAGTTACTAAATTAATCCACTGGTCATTATGTAAAAAATACAATTTACCTTTATCCAAAAAGTCATGGGAACATAAAGTGGAAAAAGTTATAGAAAATGAGGAGGTGAAGATCTTGTGGGACTTTCGAATACACAGATCGTCTCTTGGAACGCCACATATCACAGTTGTCAAAAACTGAAACGTACAATTTATTGACATTGCGGTACCAGGAGATGCCAGAATCGAAGAAAAAGAACTGGAAAAATCATGAAATATCGCAACCTGGCCATCGAAACTACATGGCTATGAATGAAACATGTAACAGTGATACCCATTGTCATCGGGGCACTTGGTACCATGTCCAAGAATTTTATAAGATACATCAACAAATTACAGCTTCCTGCAATAATACCAGCAGAACTGCAAAAAACTGTGCTACTTGGAACATCGTACATCTTAAGAAGGTACTTGGTTGATACCTAAGATGCTGGCAGCAACCTGTATCAACCATTAGCACCAATCAATGGTATTTGTGATGCATTTTTGAATGTTCAGTTGATTGAATTTCATGTTTAATGAATAAAGTAAATAATAATAATAATATGATCTTATTCATTCAATTTTAGTTAATATAATAGTCTTACTGCTAGACAGGCATGTACAGAATTTTCATATTAAATTCTACATTTTCATTCAATATACGGTATGTTTATTTGTATAAATCTTTCACTACAGTCCCCTGATCATGAAATAACATGATTCAAAGTTTTGCCAGTATCTGGAAGGGGGAGGGAGGGAGGAAGAATTATTTTGTTAAACTTCTAATAATGTATTGATTTCTATGTACCTATATAACAATCTTTGAAATGAAGGAATATGTTAAGACAAATCCATATAAAACGGAAGACATCAGAGCATTTTTTTGAATTTAATTTCTTTATTGTTGATAATATGCATTTGGAGGAAGCATTTAATCTTCCATGAACTTCCTTTTCCATGGTCTATTACCACAACTACTTTTCTTTCAGTCTCAAATAGTTTGGGGTGGGGGGGTGGGGGGGAGTGCTTCAATCAATAACTGCAGTAAAACAGAATATGGGAAGGCAGGGCAGAGAGCGGTTAAAAGAGTCAGACATTCAATTCAATCATCCATACAAACATTTTGTACTAGAGTTACAGGTAGTCCTTGACCTATGAGCATTCACTCAATGACTATTTGAAGTTATGGTGGGCTGAATGAATAGTGATTATGACTGGTCCGTAGAGTTCCAGCTGTTCCTCCCCCAGGTTACATAATTGTGATCCAAATGCTTGGCAACAGGCTTGCAGTTACAATTGCTTGCAGTGTCCTGCAATGATATGATCGCCATTTACCACCTTTTCTGGTGGCTTTCCAGAAAGTCATAGGAAAGGTTGCAAGTTGCTGGGTTAAGTCTTCTCCACCTTCTGCTTTCTCTTTTCCAGCCCCTCTGCATTTCGACTGCACTGGGAAATTATGCCCTCTCCCCAACTCTTGCTATGTATCCCTTGCATACTTGTGTATCTCTTGCTCCTCCCCAGTCCTCTTCATACTATCCCCAACTCATGCTGCTTTTCTCACATGTCCCCTCTTGTCCTTGTGATGCCTCCCTCTCATTTTCATGCACTTCCCTAACAATGCCTCATGCACTTTCTTGCATGCTTCACACCTTCGTGTTTCACACCCTCAGACAGAGTGGTATCTCGTCACTCTGTCGTCCCCCCCCCAGGCGTCAGCATTTATGTACCTGTTAGCCTGGGACTTCCAACTTCCTGCCACCTTCACCATGACATTGGTTGTGAGAAGTTTACAGAAAGATGCCTCAACTAATGACTGTAGGATTCAACTAAGATCATCATTCATCATCATTGGCAACCTTCAGTCTCAAAAGACTATGATATTGTACTCTGGAAAGAGGTCCTAAAACAGCATCTGGTGTGACTAAAAAGGCCAATTTGAGAGTGGCAAACCCTTTCACACCGAGGGCAGATACATTCTGTCCCCTGCTCAGCCCCCAGATTTCGCTCGTTCCGGGACTGCCTCTTTGCCTCAGCCTGCCAAACAAGTGTCTCTTCAAATTGGAGAAGGCCATGCTGCGTCTTTAGCCTCCAAACTGAACAATCAGAGGTCAAGGTTTCCCAGTCATTAATGTCCATTCCCAGGGCCTTTAGATCCCTCTTGCAGATATCCTTATATCGCAGCTGTGGTCTCCCTCTAAGGCGCTTTCCCTGCATTAGTTCTCCATACAGGAGATCTTTCAGAATCTGACCATCAGCCATTCTCACGACATGCCCAAGCCAGTGTAGACATCGCTGTTTCAATAGTGTATAGATGCTAGAAATTCCAGCACGTTCCAAAGCTGCACTATTTGGAACTTTGTCATGCCAGGTAATGCCAAGGATACGTCGGAGACAGTGCATATGAAAGGTGTTCAACTTTCTCACCTGATGTGCATAAAGGGTCAACTAAGATAACAACTGGGAATTCAATTATTGCTATCGTAAGTGGTGTGGTTACACTTTATGACCGCATTGCTTAGCAAGAGAAATTCCATTCCCAATTGCCCTCATAAGTAGAGGATTCCCTGTAGAATAAACATACATTGCTACCAGTCATGGTAAAGGCTTTCCTTTGGCATGGAGCAGGGGCAGGGGTGAAATGCTCCTGGTTCGGACTTTATCGCCTGATCTGGTAGCGATGGTGGCGGGTGGTTGGAAAACCGGTAGCAAAAATCCCTGCACCCCCACTCCCCCATGCCCAACTGAGCAGCACAATCATCAGAGGCTTTTTTTTTTACTTTTAAAAGCATTTTTTCTGCAACCTCTTGGCTGAAGAGGTGGTTAAAAAAATGCTTTGAAAAGTCTCTGATGACCCCAGCTGAGTTGCCTGATGCCAGAGAGGTATTTTTTAAAAAGCCTCTCTGACGATCTCAGCTGAATTGCCTGATATCTCTCTGCCATCAGACAACTCAGCTGGGATCGTCAGAGAGGCTTTTTAAAAAATACCTCTCTGCCGATCAGGCAACTCAGCTGGGATGTCAGAGAGGTATTTTTTAAAAAGCCTCTCTGAGATCCCAGCTGAGTTGCCTGATCAGCAGAGGCTTTTCAAAGCATTAGAAAAAATGCTTTGAAAAGTAAAAAAAAAAAAAAGTTGGCCACGCCGACCCAGTCACATTACCCCACCACCACGCCCACAGAACCGGTAGTAACAAATTTTACATTTCACCCCTGCAGTCATGTCTATGTTATTTACACCCCAAATTTCAACTTTAACTTTGTTGTCTTTGCCATTTCAAATACAAGCATCAATAGTCTGAGTAGATTTGAGAGTTGCGATGGAATGTGAACCTGAAGAAGCAATGGAGGGGAGTCTTGGCAGCATCCAGCTATTGCAGGAAGAAGGTCCCGGTAGTACATTCCAGAGAGAAACCCAAAGTAAGAAACTGTGCAATTCTAAGCTAGCTGCAGGAGGGGAAAGAGATTTAGGGTAGCCACATCCTAGAATCGCCCAGAATATATCTGTCAGGGTAGAGAATTATAGCTTTACTTTGGCTAGATTGTGCCCATTACATGTAACCGAAGAAGGATTGGACTTGATTGCATTTCACAGTGTTTTCTTGGGCTTGGGCTTAGGCCTGACAAAGAGTTTAGTTTATTAATAAGAAAAATGGCCAAACTTGCAATTATTGCATAGTTATAAACCATGCTTCCAGGATACCAAGCTCTATTCGTTATTCATCAAAACAATATCATGTATACTGCTGTTTAAAAAATATTAAAATGCTAATTATATCGCTTTTTCAATAGTATATACATGCTAGAAATTCCAGCATGTTCCAAATAGCACAGCTTTTTATTAGTTTGGTTGAATTGATTTTAATTGCAATCTTCTTGGCGACTATGTTTAAGATAAAATTATTTCTCAATATGGCTAACAACAAATTTTTAAAAATCAATTAAACCTTAAAATACTATAAAAGTAATAATAAAATTGTTTTAAAAGTGTTACTGAGGAAGTTTCTGTTCTGGAGTTTATTGGAAAATTATTAAGCGGAATTTAAAATCAAATCAAGCGAACAATTAAAGTAGAAGAATATAATTGTCAATTGTTCTCCCATTTGTTGGTTGTCTGAAAGATTTAAAATGGTTAAAAAGACTTACGGTGAAGAGCAAAGTAAATCAGAATTTGAAATAAAATTGTGTACTGATAAACCTGTAGTTGCCAAAATGAATAAACTTTTGTTGAAAACTGAAACAGGAAGAACAGGTTAAGAATGTATGATAAAGTGGGCTAAGAATTTGGTTATAATATGCAGATGGATCAATTGAAACATGATTAAAAGGGTTGACATTTACATTGTGCTATGATCTCAAATATTTTTTTAATAAAATGATGTATTGTTGATGCATGATGCTATAGATATTATCTAGAATGTATAAAGACACTTCAAATATTAGTTGGAAATGTGAACAACATGAAAAGACATTTATCATGCTTCGTGGACACATGAAAAACTAAAACAAATTGGGTCCAAATATATACTTTGATATCAAGGGTTTTAAAGATTAATGTTCAAATGAAGCCAGAACTTTTTCTTTTACAATCAATGGATAAAGAGTTTTAACTCAGTCTCTGGCCAATGACATGAGGAAAGCCCATTCTAATGGACTCTCTAAGCAATGCAATGGAGAACTGACCTATTCACTATGGAGGAATGGTTGGTGAATTTGACAGATTTTACAAAAATGGATAAATTAACTTCTTTGATTAGAGAAAAGACATTATTTGCTTTTATTGCTAGAAGCCTCTTATGGACTTTTTGTATAAAAATAAAAAATGAACTTGTGATTTATGATTTTGATGATTAGACAGGCTATACCATAAAAAGAAGAGTATTATGACATAAATTTAGAGAGTGGTCAAAATATGTTTGTACTTACAATGCTATGAAGAATATTGGAAGCCATTTCTTTATATATTTTTTCTATTTTTCTTTTAAAAATTTCCTATCCTTGCACTTTTTGCTTTCTCTTCTTTTTGCTTTCTTACTGTCTATTAGTTTGTAATAGCATTTACTCTCTTAAGAGTCTTAATAAATATCATATTTGGAAAAAATGGTTTTGTTAGCATTTTTTCTGCAAAGAGATTGAATTCTGAGTGTGCCTAGCCAAAAGTAAGCAGGGACTCCAATGGCCTTCACTGCGGCTGTGGCTCTTAGGTATGCCGAGCAGCCGCTGAGTAGGGATGCCATACCTCTCTTGAGGCCACTGCCACTGAGTATGCCTAGCCAAAATTAGGCAGGGACTCCCTCTCGCTCCAGCAAGGAAAATGGGCCCTCAAGGACTGTAAAGTCCTTAAAGCAGCAGCTTTAAAAGCCAGCCGCCACGTCTAATCCTTAAAGGAAGGCAGAAAAATAGAAAAGGAGAAAAAAAATTATAAAGCTCACGATCCTGAAGATCAGAAGTGACCAGGAATGCTTTGAAACGTCTCGTTCAGGTTAAGACCGAGCTGAAACGGGGCGTTGGTCCTACCTGATACGCACCTTCTCGTTTGATGGAGACAGCAGCCAGGAATGGGTGGTTCTCGCCTATTCAGCTTGAAGGACTGAGACTGTTGCAAAATTAAGCTCCTCCCTTGTTGCTAGAGATCTCCAGCTTATTTACAAAGACGAACAGACTCGATGTCTCGGAAGAAAGACAGAAAGGTTAATCAGAAGACCAGACCAATCAAGGGTGGGGCTGGCTGCTGTCTCCACCCAATGAGAAGGTCCGTATCAGGTAGGACCAACGCCCCTTCTCCATTGTGGGTGGAGACAGCAGCCAGGAATGGGACATACCAAAGCTTAGTGTCCCAACTACAGGCGGGTCCTAGTCTGGTCCTAAGCCTCTGCATCAAGAGTGAACCCGCTGCAGTACCCTGCGGCCAAATGCCACCTCTGCCGAAGCAAACTGGTCCAGCTTATAGTGTCTAACAAAGGACAAAGAAGATGTCCATGTTGCCGCCCTGCAGATCTCGGTCAAGGATGCCTGCGTGGCCCAGGCTGCAGAAGTAGCCGCACTGTGCGTGGAGTGCGCCGTCAGACGGGATAGTCGTGGCAAGGAACGTAGTTCGTACGCCTTGGCGATCGTCTGCCGAATCCATCTGCCGATTGTGGATGAAGAGACCTTGGAACCTAAAGACACTGGAATAAAGGAAACAAACAAGGACTCCGTCCTACGGACATTAGCTGTCCTCTTGAGATAAATACGAAGGGCCTTTCGCACATCTAAGGTATACCAGCGCCGTTCTAAAGGATGACTGGGATGCGGACCAAAATTCGGGAGGACCAGGTCCTGCATGCAATGGAATGTCGTATTGACCTTTGGAATGAAGGAGGGGTCCAGGCGAAGGACCACACGGTCAGAATGAAAAATACAAAGGTCACTACGTGCAGAAAGAGCAGCAATCTCTGAAATCCACCTGGTGGAGATAACTGCCACCAAAAAGGCGACCTTGCAAGACAGCAGACGGAGGATGGCAGTTCTTAAGGGCTTGTACGGGGCTCCTGTAAGGGAGTTCAAAACAATGGTCAGATTCCAGGTGAGATATCTGTGAACCATGGGGGGACGTATGTTAGTGGCTCCCCGCAGGAACCTATGTATAAGAGGGTGTTGAGACAAGGAGGTAAGGGACCCACAAGTGAGGACCGTAGATATAGCGGCCACCTGTCTCCGAAGCTATTGGGCAAAAGTCTCCTCTCGAGCCCATTCTGGAGAAAAATCAGGACATGGATAATTGAGGCCTGAAGGGCAGAAACCCCCATATGGTCATACCAATTAAAAAATGTCCAAGTGGCCAAATAAATGCGGTCTGTGGACAGTCTCCGAGATGCTTGAATGGTCCAGATGGCCCTGGAGGGAATGCTGTCCTTACTCAAAACGCACCGCTCAAGCACCAGGCGGTCAGTTGGAGCCACCGAAGGTCCGGGTGGAACAACCCCCCCTGGCTGAGCAGGTCCACAGGTTGAGGGACCCTCCAGGGAGGGGCCATTGACAATGATTTGAGGTCGGCGAACCAAGACCGTCACGGCCAGTGTGGTGCTACAAGAATGACCTCCGCCCGGTCCTCTAGAATCTTCTGTAGCACTCGTGGAATGAGTGGCAAAGGGAGAAAGGTGTAAAAGAGTCCTTTCAGCCTATGACAGCGAAGAGAGTCCACTCCCTCTGCCCGAGGAGCTGGAAAGTGAGTATAGAAGCGAGGGAACTGAGCATTCTCCGGGGTAGCGAAGACATCCATCTCTGGAGGACCAAAAAGGCTCGACAGGTTCTGGAAGATCGACAGATGAAGCCGCCACTCCGCGTGGTCGATAGTCTGGCGGCTGAGCAAGTCTGCTTGTACGTAAGATGTGTTCCGCCATCAGAGAACGCAGGTGCCGCTCCGCCCATAGACCTAGTCTGGAAGCCTCCGACATCAGGCCCATGGATCTGGTGTCACCCTGGCGATTTATGTGGGCCTTTGTGGCCACATTGTCGGTGAGTACCAACACATGTTGGTCCGTCATCAGTCAGCTGAAGTGTCTGAGGGCCAAATAGACTGCATGCAGTTCCAGCCAATTGATGTTCCTGCGTTGATTGTGGGCTGACCACAATCCCTGAGAGACCTGCATATGAAGATGGGCTCCCCAACCGAAAAGGCTGGCGTCCGTCGTCAATACGAGACAGCGAGGCTCGTGGAAGAGCCGCCCTTTGGAAATGGCTGGAGACCTCCACCAGGTTAGGGACCGTCTGATGCTGGGGGGAACCCGGACCCTGGCTTGAGAATTGCCTTTGCCCGCCTTCTGAAAGGGCAAGAGAAACCATTGAAGGTCCCTTGCATGAAAGCAAGCCCATGGGTAATGTGGATGGCTGAAACCATCTTACCTAGTAAGGTAAACAGCAAGGCCAGGGGAACCTTACACTCATTCTGAATTTTATCTACAAGTTCTTTAAGGCTAACCTGTCGGTCCTGTAAAAGATAAGACTCTACCTTCTAGGGAATCTATTACTGCCCCCAAATGTAGAATACGTGTCAATGGGATCATTTGAATTTTTGCTATATTAATAGAAAAACCGTGTTGTTGAAGACAATGTATAGTTACTTGGAGATCCTCTAAGGAATGCTGTTTAGAAGAGGACTGAATTAAAATGTCATCCAAGTAACATTGGACCCGGACAAGGATGGCTCGAAGATGAGCCGCCAAGGCAACCAGTACCCTAGTAAAGGCACGGGGGGCAGAAGACAAACCAAATGGCAAAGCACGGTACTGATACTGCGTACCAGCATAATAAAACCGCAGATATTTGCGATGTGGGGAAAAGATGGGGATATGTAAATAAGCCTCAGTGAGGTTAATAGAAGTGAGGAAGTCGCCCCTCCTGATGCCAGCGAAGATAGTTTGAAGAGACTGCATTTTAAATGATTTATAAACCACGTAAAGGTTTAGTCTTTTAAGGTGCAGAATAGGTCTCCACCCACCAGAGGATTTGCAGACCAGAGAGAGCAGGGAATAAAACCCCTGGCCCACCTGATCCTCTGGTACCTGTTGGATGGCTCGATGTCCAGTAGGTGTTTCACGGCCAAATCCATGAGGGCCTTTTTGTGCCCATCCTTAAGAGACGGGGCAACGAATAAAGAAATCTGGAGGGGTGGAGAGAAATTCAAGAGATAGACCAGATCTTACCGTATCCCTGACCCAAGAGTCTGACGTGAGAATGTCCCATCGGTCAGCAAATAGAGATAGCTTGCCGCCGATGGGACCATCATACATGCAGCTATCGGTGGCGGCGGAAAGGACGGCTTCCTCCCCCTCGAAAGGGCCACTTGCCAGGAGGAGTTCTACCTCTGTATGGCCTGTCTTGGGTCCCCCGCTGTCTAGGTACGAAGGAACCCTGAGGACGGAAAGTTGTAGCGCCCCTGTCGGATCCCCTCACAGGAGGCCTGCGAAAAAAGGGAGAGAATCGAGTGTCAGATTTACGTTGCGAAGAAGGTAATATTTTGTGTTTGTCTTTCAACTCTATGAGGAACGGGTCCAATGAAGAGCCAAATAAATTGCCCCCCGTAAAGGGGGAAGATGCCAGGCGCCACATGTGACGGGCGGCCGCCTGCCAATGTTGTAGCCAAACAAGGCGGCGTGCCGCCACCATCGAAGCCATAGACTTCGAAGCAAATCAGGCAGAATTGAGGGTGGCGTCTGCAGAAAACTGGACTGCTGCGATTATTTAGGTCTTGCTGCAGCCTGGAGTCCTCTGGGGGCAATTTGCTTTGGAGCTGACTCAACCATAGCAATGTCGCCCTGTTAAAGGAGGCCGTGGTGGCAGATTTAATGGCCCAAGCAGTCCCTAAGTGAGCCCGTTGGAGGGTTTGATCGGAGCGACGTTCCTCAGGGCGAAGACCCTCGTCAGGTTTGCCCGGGATGGCAGTGTGAGGTAGTAATGCTGCGATAGAGGCATCAATCACGGGAATCTGGAGCAGAGATGCCGTGTCGGGAGCCACATTAAAGAAACGTTTGTCCCGAGGAGGAGGAGCCGGAGCAGATCCGGGTGATGTCCATTGACTCTGAATAACCTCCAAGAAGACTGGAGGAGCTGGAATAGAATCAACAGGTTTAGTTGGCTCAGAGAAAAGTGGGTTAAATGACTTCTGGGAGGTGGAAGGGGCCTCTCCAGTAGTTGATGGGCCTAGTTGCACCGCTTGAGACACTTTAAAGAGTAAGGATTTAAAAACTGCCAGAGGGAAAAGACCAGTAAAAGCCAGTTATTCCGGCTCGAGACCCTCGTCCTCAGACAGATCTGGGTCCTGGTGCTCAAACTAGGCAAGGTTTGCTGGTCGAGATGTGTGCGTAAGGGATGACAACACCAATTCAGGGCAGGAGAGCTGATCATCCTGGATTTCTCACTCAGGAGTAGCAGAATCCCCAGATCTCACATACGGATCTTCACCCGGACGAAGGTAACCAGCTTCTAACGAAATCTGTAGAGCTCTGGAAAAAATCTGTTGGAGATGATCAGGGAGCAAACCTTCTCTACTAAGCGTTAGAGGGGTTTCAGGAATTTCGGGAGCATGCCCTAGAGTTGTTACCGTAGCCCCTTCAAGAGGGGGAGGAGGAAGGTTAGAGGCCGAGGGTACATCAGATCCCCACAATGCATAAGTGGAAACTGAAATGGGGCAGTCACGGAGAGAGATCTGATCAGGTGCCACCACAGGGGAAGGCAGGTGGGAAGGCTCCTGCAAGGTAGGGGCCCTGTGCTTACTGGCTTTATTGCAGATTTTCTACAAGGCCTGATCTCTGCGCCTCTCGTCCCTAGTGGCAGCTGAGCTGAGGCTGCTAGAGGCATCATGAGACTGAGAGGATTTTCCCTTGGAGGGCTTGTCCATGACAGAAGTTGTGTGGGAAGGACCTGAGTCTGCGCTCAAAGGTCCTCTATCAGCCTGCCCAGTAGATCTGGCCTTTAGGCCATGCTTTGATTTGGATAGTGCCTTAGGCATCTTTAATGAACTGTTAGTGACCAGATTTGAAAATGTCAATTCCAAATGCCCGTTTAAAATGGTCGCCGTACAGACAAAATGCAAATGGCCGTGTCAGACAGAAAGACTGATGAAGTAACAGCCAAAGTCAATCTGAGGAGGAAACTCCACCCCAAGCACTGAGTGGGAACAGAAATAGGTCTTCTAGCCTCGCTCCAAGCGTGGCTGTGATGAGTGAACCAATTAAGCACCTAATGCTGTTTACAGTCAGGCCTGAGAGCGCGAAGCTCCTCAAAGCCTAAAATGGTGGCAAACGGCCAGTCCCTCAAAATGGCGTCCAGCAACGGAGCACTAGGCTCCTCCATGAACAAACAGCTGCCAGCAATAATTAGCTCCCGAGCCTCCAAATGTGCAGCACAATAATCAATGGAGCGCAAAGCTCCTGAATTAAAATGGCCGCTGGCTGTTAACTGTGGAGCGCGAAGGAAGCTCCTGAGCCCAATCTCCTGCTGGCTGTGATGAGTGGAGCGCGAAGCTCCTGAGTCAAATCGCCTGCTGCTGGCCGTTAAGAGTGGAGCACGAAGCTCCTGAGTCAAACAGCGGAGTGCAAAGCTCCTGAGGCAATCGTGATCAGCTCCCTCTATGATGTCATTGCCAAGCTGAAAAACAGCCCAAAGCCTCCCAGCGTCCTGTCAATCACGCAGGCGAGCAAAACGGGAGTACGAAGCTCCACAAGCGGCTTCCCACAGTGGGCGGCCTCCTGTTAGATGGTAATAGCAATGCCACCCAACCAGCCATCCACGAATCAGCCCCTCAATGCAAGGCAGATCCCTGAGAGCGCGAAGCTCCGCTGAGCGCCGAAGTGCCCCCCCCCCGGCAAATCAAGCCCCTCCGGAATGCCTGGGTTTCAACGGAGCAACCTTAGAAGGAAAATGGGGGGGGGGGGGAATCAAATTCTCTTCACAGGCAGGCAAGCCTGCAGGAAAGGAACAAAGTCCATAAGGACAAGTTCCCAAGCACTCACAGTTCGTTATCAGAAATACAAAGTCCAAGAAAGTCAAACAATTCACTCAAAGGTGGGAGAGAGTAATCCAAGACGACTGTCCAGACTGAAAGGTTGAGAAAAAAAGCTGGAGATCCCTAGCAACAAGGGAGGAGCTTAATTTTGCAACAGTCTCAGTCCTTCAAGCTGAACAGGTGAGAACCACCCATTCCTGGCTGCTGTCTCCATTCACAATGGAGAATGGGGCAGGAGGAGGAGGAGGAAGCAGGAGGCGTAGCTAAAAGAAGCAGACAGCTCTGTCTCAACAGGAAACAGACGATTCAACCCATTCTTGGCCACTCCTGGGACCTTGCAGGAGAATGCAATGTTCCATCTTTTTTTGCTGTCCAATATGCAACTGTCAGAATTTGCTTACAATTCTCAGTCAACAACAATTATTATTACAGTCTTAGACCACAACAAATAAAAGCACTCAGTATATATACACTTAAAAGTTCTAGTATAAAATAATAAATAATAACTAAAATCTATAATAAAATCCAGTGGCAATTATACATGGTCTGACTATACGATAGTTGCAATCCCTAAACTGTGTGGTCCGTTGTAGGTTCAATGCTAAAAGGGAAATGACTAACCAGTGCAAAGGGTTTGCCACAATTGTTATATAACATCGCTATGATGGAGAAGACACGCGTTTGCGACGAATCCCCAGTGCTGCTGTGCAGAATCTGGTGACCTGTGCTGTAGTTATGGACTGTTCATCCTTAAGCAGCCACTGAAGATAGGTAGTATCGGAATGGCCAGGATACCTAGCAGTTATTAGCAGAATATTTTTTTTTCCTAATTTCCGTATAAAAGGAATATCTAAGGAGCATGTAACTCACAGTCTCCAGCTCTCCTGAGCCGCAGGGACAGAGCCTTTCAGTGAATGGTATCCTTTTATACTTGCCGTACAGGACTGCCAATGGAAGTGCATGGCACCATGTGAGTGCAAATGCTTTCCGGTGGTTTGCTGACTCGAACTGACTAAGATAGCTGGCAGGAGCAACAACACATCTAATGGCATCTGGAGCCAAAAATAGCAGAGCTTTCCCTAAGTCCGCCTGCCTCTCAATGTCCTCCACCCTTTGTCACAAGGTTTGTCTTGCTAGATAATAGTAAATCTTGATTATTAAAGCTGGGGAGAAGCCTAGTTTGGCAAGGTTGGACTCGACAGCCTTGATCCATGATGAAGAGAATTGTCTTGGAGGATTAACGGAGCAAGACCTTGCAGAAAGAAGTTAAGCTTTAGCCAGAGATTTAAGGATGCTATACAGATTCTTGCTTCAACTTTTGTCAATCCTGTCTCCAGGCTTCGAAGTGCATTTGAGACGCAACGTGGCATCTGGAGAATTGATCTAATGAATTTGGATTGAACTATTTCTAATGATGTAAAACATGAAGCTAACGATCCAAACAAGGTCCCATAAAGGAGCTGTGCTAGCGACTTGGCCACAAAAATAGCAGCAGGGACATTATATCCTCCCATTGTGCAGAAAAATTTAAGAATGGTGCTCGCTGATCTTTGGCCCAAGGCAGCTGCATATTCTCCATGTGCTTTTCTTGAACCATTAGCCTGAATGACTACCCCCAGATATTTGAAGATGGTTACCTGTGCTATTTTGGGGGCATTTAGATACCATGAATAAAGTTTTGGCCTTTTTGTAAAGGCCATGATCCTTCTCATAATTTATGTCCAGTTTATTATAATTACAGTGCTGGAGAAGGGCTCACAAGGCTCTTTTCAAATAGATCTTTATCATTATATGCCGGTTTTATAGCTCTCAAGGCAGCCTTTGATACGGTTACCAGGACTAAGCTATGGGAGAAGCTGGAAGCTGCCTCAATTAAGCACAGGCTTCTTCATCTATCAGGTGCCCTATATATTAAAACATCCCTCAAGGTGAGGTGTAACATGCAAGGGTCCCTCTCAAAGTCAATTAAAACTCAAAAGGGGGTTAAACAGGGGTACATTTTGGCCCCCTTGCTTTTCAACTTTTACATAAATGACATGTAAAATGGCTAAACAAACCAAATCACCACCACCCAAAAATAGGTGACCGAAGCATCACCCTCCTGCTCTATGCAGATGACGCTGTGATCCTCTCCAGGACTCTCAGTCACAACTGTTCTTTCCTGAGCTGAAGGCTTTTGTGAAGTCAGGGATCACAAGCACATAGAAAAACCTAGGACCAGTTTCCCTTCCTCTTTCTGGATCCCTCTTCCTCCATTGGCTAGGAAAAATTCCTTCTTGAGGAAGGAATCTGACAAGTGAGTCAGGTTGTCCAGCACTAATGTCTGGGGGCTCAATTTGTGCGCAAAGTCATCAGACTGCAAAAGATCTGGCTAGTGGAGAGGGAGATAAAGCAGTTTTCATAATTCTTGTGGTGTCTACTCTTTTTGTTTTCAGAAGCAATGACAACAGCATTCTCACTCTTCAGAAAGGAAAAGGCAATGTCATCAGGGGGCAACCAAGGCTAGACCTCTCTTCCAGTGCTTGTTGGCAATGTCATGTTCCCATGCTCTGTAGCATAATTTGCCTGGGCTACTGCCCTCTTTAGATTTGCTTTCATCTTCTCCTTGACAAAGGAGAGCCACAAGGATAAGCAAAGAGCAATATTTTTGGTCATTTTCCCTTGACATACCTCTTTGGTTTTCAGGTGAAAGAGTCCCTTTATTCCCCCCTCCCTCAACCACCCAAAAATAAATTATGGCTGTTCCGAAAATGTTGCCAGATTCTAGGACGATGACATTCAGCCTGCAAGGATTCCGAGGAATGGAGCAGCCTGTTTTCCTTGCTCAATGCAAGCTCTGGGGCTCTATAAAAGTGCATGATCAGTGACATGGGATGGGGAAGTGTGTGAGGGATCTAAAGAGATGGGAAGCAGCCACAAGGCCTACAGCAGGGGTGTTAACTGGTGGTCTGTGGGCCAGATGCGCCATGCGCAGGCCACGCCCACCCATTTTGCAAAGGAAAAAAACGCCACGATAGTCACCTGACATGGCAAGTTTGACACCCGTTGCCTACAGAAACTCAATAGTGAAGGAAAGCAGGCCCAAGATCTGCAGGGATCTTGACGGGTGGGAAGCAGACTTTGGGAGGCAAGGACAGGTAGATGTGGGCTGGGCTCCCAGGGTCTCCCCACCCCCAACCCATAAGTACCATATGCTCCACTTAAAAACCACATTGGGGAGAACAGGAATAGGAATCATTATATGACATGATCTGATAGGTGCCTCAATTAATGACCAGCACAATTTGCCAGCAAAATAGGCATGCTCCATTACAGTTGTAACTCAGGGACTACTTGTATATGAAAACAAATATTGAGTGAAATGGAAGAATTAAATTAAAAAGAGCAAAGAGAATAAGGTAATAATAATTAATAACCATAAAAACTATAATATATATATATAACCTATCAGCTTTATTTGGGAGATTAATCTTCACTACAGTACTTATTAGCAGTGACTGCAACTACAGAACTGTGTAAGAAAGCAGTGACCAAGATGTATCTTTATACAACATTGCTGGTATAGCACTATCCTTTAAAATTATTATTCATAACATCAATAGCATTTATTTCTTTATAGTGTTGACTTTATAGCCAAATCAGCATTAAAGGAATGGTCTCTACTCCCATATTTTCTTTGATAACTGATCAATTTCAGATAAGAACTCTGGATTTAATTACCATTAAAGTTGACATACCATTATCACTACTGTTAGCCGCCATTGTTATTCAAATGCATTTACTGATTTTTTTTCCCCCAAAGAAGTTTTAACAGCTTGAAATAATACTTTGCAAATAGCAGACAAAAAGTTTAAATGAGCTATCTTCAGTAAGACTATGGATTCTCAAATACAACTGCTAGAAATGACTGCCGGAACCACTGAATCAAAAATGGTAACAGGGAAGAAGAGAGATGAAGCAAAGAGGCACAAAGTAGGGAGGTAACAGAGCAGAGAGGTCGTTATCAGCAAGAAAGAACAATTAATACCAGTTTAATAATATAATAACTTTTTATTTGTGGTCACAGACCAAAATACAAATATAATTGCAAAAGAACATGGGGAAAGTAACATCATAAACAGTTGGCTACCAGAAGTCTTCACTGAGAGGAATTACAGCGTTCTCCTGTAATAGTTATAGCTCTTAAAAATTTTTTAGAAACCTGAAAAGTAATGTATGAGGAGCCATCCCCTAAACAATATAAGGTCAAGTTACTAGCATTGGATCAGAGAGATCTGTTTCTAGGAGAGACAGTAATTTAGTCCTGCCTGCGTTATGCATAGGGCAGTATAAAAGAGCATGCTCCACAGTTTCAACCTCAGCTCTATCACAGGGACATAACAGCTCACTTATCAGGAGCCTCTTAAATCGTCCGTCCAGCAATGCTGAGGGCAGGACGTTGAAACGAGCAAGGGAGAAGACTCTTCTATACTTAGGGGTGGTTAAAGTGTAAAAATATGTAAAATATGTAAAAATATGAGGCCATCCTCAGTCCATAATTGTTAAATTGGCTGAAGACCAGAGGGGAGCAGGTTTTATTAGCTCTAGCTCTTAGATATTGCAGGTCTATGTCCACAAGCCGTTGGACTACCCTAGATTGGGTGTCCTTAAGGCCATAGTCTCCCAGGGCATCCCCCGAAAAACCTAGCAGGTAGAGTTTCTTTGTCAACTCCCTCTCCCATCGAGAAGAATAGGAGTCAGCTAACACCAGGGAGAGGTAGCTACCAGGGACTGCCAAAAAGAGCACCCGAAACCACCATATGGAGGTGTTAATCCACGCCATGCATTCGACTGAACAAATGCCCAATTCCATCGGAGCAAAGCCAACACAGGGAGGGAGACCCAAAGGTTTCCTAAAAAAACCAGCCTGAGTTCTTTCAATACACTCCTTGAAGCCCCATATCCATATAGGAATTCCGTAAAGAGTTTGGGCCAAGGTTTTGGCTTTGTAAATACGCAGAGCAGAAGGAATAAACTGGCCTCCTTGGGTATAGAAAAATCTTAAAATCTGCTGATGGCTACAGGAGGCCGAATTCAGCACCTGAGTTCGATGTCTAGTCCAAGCACCAGTGTTCTGAAAATGGATACCTAAATACTTAAAATGGAAAACCTGCTTAACAGCATTACCCTTAATAGCCCAGTTGTATAGCTTCCGGGCTCTAGAGAACACCAATACTTTTGATTTGTCATAACTAATGGACAAGTGGTTCTCAGCGCAGTAGGACCCAAATGCAGAAAGTAGCCTTTTCAGACCAAGCCTTCACAGTGATAGGAGGACCGCATCGTCAGCATAAAGGAGAAGCAGGATCTTCGTAGTTGACAACTTTGGGGCATGGGACTCAGTACGTCCAATGTAAGAGGCCAAGTCAGATAAGAATAAGTTAAACAGAAGGGGAGTCAGGACACAGCCCTGCCTTACTCCGCTCTTTATTGGGATAGGATTTGAGAGTTCTCCCTGCAAACCGCACCTGACCTGACTAAAAGTCTGATTATGTAGGGATCTAATTAAGAACAGAAGACATCTATCAACGGAACTTTTGAGCAATTTTGACCACAACAATTCCCTTGGGATTGAATCAAACACTGCCTTTAGATCAATAAAAGCAGTAAAAAGTTTACCACCTGTTATGGTGGTGTACTTATCAACCAGGTGCGCTAGGACAAAGCAGTGGTCCAATGTGGCACAGCCCGCTTTAAACCCAATCTGTTCAGCACCAATGATGTTGGATTCCTCAACCCAGGTGACGAGTCTGCATTGGAGATATTTAGCATACAATTTTCCAATGGTGGAGAGCAGACTTATAGGACGATAATTGGCTGGGTTTTTCCTATTTCCTCGTTTAAAAACAGGAACAATGATTGCTAGACTCCAAGAGGTCGGGATCCTGCCAGAGTTATTAATGTGGGTGAAGAGTGTTGCTAAAAGAGGAATCCACCACTTGGGATTAGATTTTAGCAAATCAGGGGGTACAGAATCAGGGCCAGGGGCTTTGCCTGACTTGAGTTCAGAGATAAACTCATTAATCTCAGTGTCAGTCACGGGATGCCAGCCCGGAATTGCAGGGGGCAGTTGTGGTCCAAGTCCGGTTGTGACTATTGAAGCCTGGAAGATTGACCCAAAATGGTTTTCCCAATCTCTGTTGGAGATGCAACAGAGAGGGAGTTCTTGATGACCAGGCAACGAGCTGGCAACAATTTGCCAAAATAGTCGAGTGTTCTGCTGGATGGAGAAGTAGATCCCACTTCTCATTTTCTTTAGCCCTCTTTTTCTTAACAATTAATTCTTTATACTTCCACTTCAGGCGATAATAGTTCTCAGGTGGGCATTTATCCCTTCAATTACGATAAAGCAGGTAAACCTGACTAATCTTGTTCCTAAGCAGCAGACATACTTCATCAAACCAGGGATTGCTTCTTGGATGATTTGGGCCACTTGGCCTATGGTCAGCTCCCTTTGATTAATGGATATCATATACTGCTGCTATTAATAATTCTGTCACCACCACTACACATACGTATTTCCCACGAGTAATGAGCAAAGCAGTCATCAACATTGTTCATTTGGTATTTGGAGAAGATAAAGAAACTCCATATAAAATTATTTTGGAGAGAAGAATAGTCACTTTCACCTTCAACTTGCAATCTTAAAGGGATCTGAGCACTAAGATTTCCCCTAGCCATTTAAAAAATCAGGATGTAGACCTATTACGTTCTATCCCATAATCTCTGTCAGAATTGTGATAGTTACCACACTGCAAAAATCTGGGCTATCAAACTGACACAAGTGGAGCATATACAACATGCAGTCCTTTCCTGCCAAAGCATATAATTTAAAAAGAACCAGGTTATATGTTATCTACCAACTCTTTTCTCCCTTGCCAGTATAATTTTACCAAGTAACAGATTAAATGAAAATAAATATCACTCTCATACAAATACTCTCTCTTTAAATGTTTTAACCTGTTATAAAATATCCATAGAAAAATATTTGGAATTCATTTTATTAAACTAATTCATAACATTAAGCACTTAACCTATAATAGAATCCAAAGTAACTATATTAACTGCTGTTTTGGGTGCTGACATCACCACTGTGATGAGCAAAATTATGAATGGCTATTAGCATTTAGCTTTTGATTATTTCAGATGAACGAATTACGAAACTATTGTTATCTCCCAGGAAGTTCAAAGCAATGTATTAAAGTTAAGACAATCTTCTGAATATAAATTTACATAAAACTGAAACCACTCTCTCATACTTATAAATCAATAGCTGAAATAAAAGTGCCAGTTAGATGGTTTCTTATGTTCACAAAATAGGCAACAAAATTAAAATCATTTGCATAAAATAATGTAAATAAAGTAAACAAAATATTTGGTTTGATAGTTTCATCAAATTCTAGCCTGCTGTAAAATTGAAAATAGGTTTATTATTATTTTTATACACAGCATTCCGATTTGGATATTCTGCTGACAGCTTAACTAGTTTTAGGTTTTTGCCTAAGAACTTAATCAAAGTTCTTTATTTAAAATATTAATGTTCAGAATCATATTACTCTAATTATTTATTTGTAAAAGACACATTGTTCAAAACTTATTAATGGCTAAAAAATTTCAAAACTGTAATTGTATGTATTTAAACGCTTTGTATTTGTATTGAGTCTCAATAAAGATATAACTTCGGGGTACATCAAATTTTCAAACTTGGCGCAAGGACCTTTGAAGAGATCAGAATTAACATACCAGTGGAAACACAGCCTAACTTTGAAGTTCCTTGAAGCTCTATTGTTAAAAAGTTATCCCAACAAAAAAAACCTGTTCAAAGTTAAAATTACTTTATTAAATCCAATTGAGATATTTGCATATATGCATCACTGTAACAGAACACAGGACAACGAATGACTCTGTACTTAGTCATAGCATATTCTCACTAGTACTTAAACTTCTGTCTGAGCGCGCCCACAACTTGATATGGCACGCAAGAAGTTGTATCTCTTATGTTAAAACAGGGAGATAGAAATCTTGAAGCAAAAGTACTCTGTACAAGTTTGTACTCAAAAGAAATATAGCATATGCATATTGCTTATATCTGCTCATATCTGAACCTCTCTCTCATCATAACTCTATTCTCTAATTTCATTTTTCAACTAAGAGCGCAAGCAAAAAGACCCAAGAAAGCAAGCAAAAAGGTAGAATGTACAATTGAAATATCACTGCTATGAATTTTTTTCGTATCTTTTTTGTATCTCCTTGCTCACACCAATATATGAAAACTATTTTAGATAATTCTATTAGTTAACAACTTCTTTTGCTATTCCCACTTAAATACAAGATTAAGTAGAATACCATGCACAAAAGTGGTTTTGTGCCATTATATTTAGTTCTGTTTATTATTATTATTATTATTATTATTATTATTATTATTATTATTATTTATATACCGCCCTCCTCCCGAAGGACTCGGGGCAGTGTACAGCCAATTAAAACATAAATATACAGTATCAAAGTTAAAATTAATTAAAATTCATTAAATAGTTTTGGCCGAATTTTAAAACCCAAAGTTAACCTGATTTAAAATCATTCAATTAGATAGCCCCGCCTGTCGGAACAGTATGGTCTTAAGGGCACAGCAAAAGACCCGGAGATCAGAGATATTACGAATATCCGGGGGCAATTCATTCCAAAGGGCAGGGGCTCCGACAGAGAAGGCTCTCCTCCTGGGTGTCGCCAGCCGGCATAACTTGGCTGACAGCACCTTGAGGAGTCCCTCTCTGTGGGAGCGAACTGGTCGGTGGGAGGCTGTTGGTGGCAGAAGGTGGTCCCGTAGATATCCTGGTCCTATGCCATGGAGCGCTTTAAAGGTGATAACCAACACCTTGAATTGCACTTGGAAGACCACTGGGAGCCAGTGCAGCTCGCGCAGGAGAGGTGTTACATGGGCGTAACGAGGTGCACCCATAACTACCCGCGCAGCCGCATTTTCAGGATTACAGCCCAGTTATATGAAATTAAGCACAGTTTTGCTACAACTCTCAAAAGAGAGAGGAGTCTTTTAGTCATTAGGCTCTCTTTAGCAAAAAGAGGCTGATAGTTCACTGGTAGTTCTCAGGCCCTAATTCTCAAGTATTAATTGAGAATCTAAGGTTACAGACCTCTGTGTAGTAGCTGATATAATTCATTCTCTTTACAGTTTCAATATTAGTCTTACTGCAACATAAATGCAAAGAAAAGTATGGAATTAATTTGCTATTGTCTTTCTGTGGGGGTTTTTTTTTTTTTTGGCTCTATAAGCAAACCTTTAATAGATGCAGAGATAATGGTACTCTTCCTCCGCCATCAGGCCATGAAGAAAAATCAGATGTAAATAAGACTAGCAATAGTAACCACAATTTTAACTCTTCCCGTGTGACTAATCTTCATGTTGTAGTGGGGCTATACCAGTGGTGAAATGCAGCCGGTTCTATCCGGCTCGGGCAAACCAGTAGTGCTGACAGGAGGCGCCGCCCGGACATCACGTCCCATTTTTGATGCTCTGCACATGAGCAGAAGGTCTTGCGCATGCGCAGAGGTGTCGCGTGCTCCCATTTGCAAACCAGTAGGAAAGGTAAGTGGATTTCACCCCTGGGCTATACTATAGTGTCACCAATGATTATGTAATAGGTAATGCCTTATCAAGCAAAGTGTAGGAACAATGATGTACATGAACAAACTATTCTGCAAAAGTCCAGAAGAACTGTTGATATAAGATGTTCTGGAAACATGGTTCCACAATCTATTGATGCTTTTCAATTAAAAGTAGTCTAGTTTCTTATATAGAATTAACAGACAGATCTCTTCGTTGCACTATTTCTTTCAGACTTCTGCTCTCTCAAAACTGAGAAGAAGATATCTATGTGGGTCAGCCAGGGGTACATTTTACCACCAATGATGAACATGTCTACAAGCCCAAAATTATTGGAGTAAGATAAAAGTTTGGCTCATGGAGATTACAGAAGTCAGCTTTCAACTGAGACCAGAGGCCTACTTGCTAAGAATAAACCCTGGGGGCATAAGGAAAGCAGACTGGTATCTTTTTATACACATTACCACTGCGGCTAGAATTGCATATGCGCAACTTTGGAAAGGGAAGGAAGTACCATTGGATCAGATGATTATCAACAAAATTTGGTGGTGTGCAGAATGTGATAGATTAACATATATACTTAAAGATAGACAAGAATCAACTTTCAATCAAAGCTAGGATAAATGGTACCAATGGATAGAAGTAAAAATGTCATGAGGTAGATGTTAGGGAAGCATGTAGCATAGATATGTAAATAGCAAGCTAAATATAAATAAGGGAATATTAGATATAAGAAAATTAACAAATGCAAGATGCAGTATGATAAACAAAATTGAAGCTGTAGTATGATGATATGTAATGTTATTTAGAAACTGTATATATATGGGGGTTGAATCAACCTCAGTCGTATATATGTGATTGTGTTTTGTTATAGTCTTTATTCTTTTTTTTCTAATTTATAATAAAAAAAAATTTTTTTTAAACTGAGAAGAGGATATCAAGATCATTCCAATTGCTAGGGCTGAATATATCTGTCACATCTATCAAAATGGTACATCTCTTTAACCTCAGAGAGAGATATGGAGAATTTACATTATCTCATGACTCATGTATGAGCTTTTACATGGCGTCCACCCTAGTGGGAGGGGACCACAATTTGTCTACTTTTACACTGTGTGCTATTTTCAGTTACATTGATCATTTGAGTAATATATCTATCATTTATGGTTAATGTATCTGTCACATCTATTCTCTTTTGCTACCCGATTTCCAACAGAAGTTATGGGTAGGTGTCCAACATCTCAAATAAAGTGGATATTATACAGCCAGAAAACCCAGATAACCAACTGGCCTATTGATAGGTATGACTGCAGGAGTCAGTCAATGTAAATGTAATTGGGATTATATGAAAGTCAATAAAATGGGCCACACTGTTCTTCCTTGACCATGCACCAAGGGCATGGTCCCTGGGAAATTTTTGGGAGATTTTTTCCTCCTGTCCTACAAATCAAACATTTTACTTTACAGCCATCTGCATGTCTCGTATAGTTGATATAACCCTCTTCATTCTCAAAAGTATGGATAGGCCTCCTGAGTTGAAATGAGAAACGGTACTCACTCTGCTGTTGAAGTGAATGCTGCTGTGCAGAATTTGCAGTATGTGTTTTAATCTTCACTACCTCTCTACCACAATATCTTAATATTTAATATTACTTTTACTTTTCAATGAACACTATATATTGCATTATTTGCCTGAAACATACAAACCCTTGTTTTTCATCTTTTGTGGTGACTTAATAGAGCGATTTCCAACTTCTGGAATCTGACTGTGATTCCTAGCTCCTCTTCTGCTTTTCTATCAGGTGGTTTTGCTCCATCATTAATGTATAAATCCTTGTCCGGGGAAGCCTGCATACTAGTAGGTCAACCTATTCTCCAAAGTACTTGAAGGCAGGCAAGAAGCAATGGATAGAAACTAATAAAGGAGAAAGCCAACCTAGAACTAAGGAGAAATTTCCTGACAGTTAGAACAATTAACCAAATTAAACAGCTTGCCTTCAGAAGTTGTAGGTGCTCCAACACTGGAAGTTTTCAAGAAGAGACTGGACAACCATTTGTCTAAAATTATAGTTCCTTGCCTGAGCAGGGGGTTTGACTAGACGACCTCCAAGGTCCCTTCCAACTCTGGTATTTTGTTATTCTATTAGTATACCAAAGAGGTCTACAATGCCTCTGCTACAGTGACCATTATTCTTTTGCATGTTACAGTAACAGTATTATTATTAGTAATCTAAGTGGAGATTTATAACTTTGCATTTTGAATGGGGAATTCTCTTTTTCTGAGCAAATTTTTGCCATAAGTGTGATTGTAGTGTCTATATAGTATATGTATTTGACTGGATAGATGATATGAAAATATTTTCCCATCACCACCTGTGGACTAATTAAATTTTTCCGTCCCTGACACATCATCATGTTTACCAATGCCATATACCACATATACTAAAGGAATCATTGTCTGGCAAAACTGCCATGTTGACTTATTTTAACTTTACATAGAAATATTATTACAATTTATTGATGGCTTTCTGAAAGTATCTATTTGTCAAGTAAGGAAAAGTTGTTGGATGTGGGAATGGATCAAAAAATAGAAAGTACCTAAGAGGAACTATTTTAAAGTTAAACTAGTTTAGTTGAATTTTTTAGCCATTCATTTTTGAGCAGATTTATTAAGACATTCATTCTGTTAAAATTTTATTCTTTTAATTATTGCCAAAATAAACTTTTTAAAAGATGCAACAATTTGACAACAAACTTAACTTTTTAAAATAACTTTCATGGAAATCTAGTTTAGTAACTATGGATGTAGAATTATGTATATAAGCATCCCAAATATTACAGACAATAGCATATTAATTAATAACATCCCTAGAAGAAATGTATTTCAGAATTTCCATGTTTCTTCTACTTTAAATTGAAAGACATTGTATTTGTAAGTGCACAGCAATATTATACATATTTAGATCCATGTGCATTATTTTATTTGAACTCTGTTGTGTATACAACTATAATTTAACTCCATCAGTATACTACAGATGCTTCTGGTAACATATTACTCTTTTGAACCAATAATAAGGAATTAGTAATATTCCTAAATTATCTACTGTTCAATGTCAGTCAACTTTAGTTTCATCTATTCTATACAATACTTCGTGGTTGGTCTACATAAAAGGACAATTAACAATTACCTTCACATCATCAGTTATTATTCATAATACATCTACACTCAAATAATGATCTATATCTATCTATTCAGAACTGAATAATAACCTTGACAAATATTTGTATACAAACATTTTTGATATTCAATTATCCAAGTAGACAAAATTCAACAGGCCAGAATGATAATATAGAAACAACTTCTGCTTTAGAAAATATATACGAAACACAATAAAATTGCACTTTTTAACCTGTAAAATACAGACAAAAAATACTGCAACATATCTACAAATTCATCTTTTTAGAAGTATCATTTTACAAAATTAATAGATGAAAGAACTATCAGGATCAACTAGCAATACCTACTCATCTTAAAACTATTCCTCACTGACAACCAAAGTGCTTGCGGGACACCAACGCTGTGGCAACAAAGTGAAGAATCTGTAAAATCTTTTTCTTAGCACCAAGAAGGCTGTTATTTAAGTTGCAATTTAATTTAAATTACAGTTTAAAACAAAGTCCATGCTTGCAGAGACACTAGAAACGGTAGCTCAATATAGCTAATTAGAAAAATCTAATCCATATCATCCAACATGTCTAATGCAAGCAAAAGTTAGCAGAAAATATATAGAATATTCCTGAAGCATATCTAGGAGTAAATGTGTCTGATCAAAAACCTGAAGAATCTTGTGACACTTTACAAAGTAACAAATTAATTAGTACATAAGCTTCATAAAGCAAAATTCACTTCATTAGACCAATTCCTGTTTGAGAAAAAGGATATCAGTTTCATTCACACACACACCTCTCACAAACATAAACTAACCAAGAATACCAACAAAAATAATGGTTGATACTTTAATTTACTTTCTACCAAAAATCTCAATATGCTTATCCTAAGTAATTTGGTGGCAGATTAACTAGGAGGAACAGAAAAAACAACTAAGATTATATATATGTTTGGAGACCCACATACTTATTTCTAATTATACATGGAGAGATCCTTTCTTACAAACTCTGATATAAAACATCATTTTGAGATGATTCTTGCGTTAAAGTATTCCCCATTAAAATTTAAAAATTACCCATATTGTTTGCATTGTTGTTTATTATCTAACAAGGACTCTAGTATACAAAAGTTTTATGATCTTAAACACCTGGTTTGGTATCATTTTCAGAGCCAATATTATAGAGTTTGAAATACCATAGAACTTTCCTCTGAGTAATAACTGTTCAGATTAAACTTTTAATTAAATTTCAGACATCCTAAGGCACTCAAGTTTCCTTTTTCTCAAAATTTCTAAAATCTGGTTAGACTGTGCCTTCTTATGTCAGGCATATTATTTTTTTTCAATATTTTGTATGTTACCTGTCACTTAAACTAGAAAAGTCCCTTGGTTCCACTAGCACAGGACTGTCAAACTAGTGGTCCGCGGGCCAGATGTGTCACTCGCAGGCCAGGCCTACCCCAGCTCCACAAATGGGGAAAACATCGTGAAACGTCACATGCCAGCAACATGTGGCGAGTTTGACACCTGTGCACGCTACAGCATCTTTAAACATATGTCTACATACATGCTATTTTAAAAAATATTAAAAATATTTCTAAAGTAAAGGTAAAAGGGGTGGTGCTCATCTCCGTTTCTTAGGCAAGGGAGCCAGCATTGTCTGAACACTGTTACCTTCCCTCCGAAGTGGGCATTTCTATTCACATTTGCATGCTTTCTAACTGCTAGGTGGGTAGGAGCTGGTGCAAGAAACTAGAGCTCATCCCGCTGTTTCAAACCCAGCTGGCAAGATCGGCGTCTACAACCACTGAGCCTGTATGCCCCTTGAAAAGTATCTCTATACTGGCCATATAACCAGATTTGTGGTGTTCAAAAATATAAAAACAATCAATATAATAAAACCCTCCCAATGCAAAATAAAATACCTCCTGCCAAAACATAAAAGGAACAGACACAGCTCAATCACCATTAAGCTTTGAAAACCTGATTGAAAAAAATGTTTTCAAGCTCTGTAAAATGTCAGCAACAATGGGGTACCTTTCTGGGGTAATGTATTTCAAAGCAGAGGGGCTACCACAGTGAAGATCTGGCTTCTGGTCCATAACCCCCTTAGCTCCTAAGGGGAGAAACCTTGAGTATTATTTTTAATTAAATAGCCTTCATATTTCAATTTGTTTTAGAACCAGCTGTAAAAATTCCTCACTGCCCACACAAATTATTTCCCTAGCACTCCAGAACCAAGAATGTCACTTCTTTATCAAAGCATAACATATAGACTGCTAAAGCCATTCACACATTTAAAAATACTCATGGTATTTGTATCTTATATTATTTGGAATGGGAAATACAAGTTAAGTAGAGAATAGAGATACTAGCCATTTTATCATTGCTTATTTGCTCACTTAGTAGAAACAGCATCCTTCAGATTGCTGATAAACAGAAAACACTCAATTGTATAGTCCTCTCATTAATGATCTCAGTTCCATAGCACGTCTTAAGCCAGTGAAATAGCAGAATATCTTTCTGAAATAATTCTGATATTTTTTTATTTAAGAAATATAGCACATATTGAAAATTCTACTTCTAGGATTAAAGGAAGGGAAATGGCAGTTATAAAAAAATAATAACTAATCAATAACAAGTCAGCAACTATGAAACTCTATTTTAAATACATCAGCTTGTTTAGAACAATTACATTTGATCTGCAGTTTAAGAAAATATAAATTTGATAAATAACTAACCTTCAAATTTAGTATTCCCTTATTGAATCGTGCTGGCTATAATCCTCATCTACCATAAACATTAATTTGACACACTTTTTAACTATATAACACAATATTAAAAGGTACTCGACATGAATATATAGAATACCTAATTCGTTCATAAAACATTTGAGCAATGGTTGATGGAAATTGCAAATGAAAGAAATATTCCAACCTTTACTAGTTTCATTCTGATATTTTCACTTCTCCTAGCCTATGCTTCATGGGGAAATTTACATCATACCAAAACATTCCAAGCATCAGTAATGCCAGTCATACTTCTATCATCATAGAGTACTTAAAAAACATGTATCAATAGCCATGCTAATATCTACTTAGAGATCCATCAAAAGGATTAGGTGCATTTACAAAAGTATCTTTATGTCATTCATTCACTACACTATCCCAAGATGAACAATGAACAAAAATGTGATGTGAAGATAAATAAATGCTTATGAATAATGTTGCTAGCATTAAACAATACTCTTCACTATAAATTTGGTATTTTTGCCCTGTAGCTTGCAGATGTTAAATATATTTATCTGTGACACTGAGTAGTAGCAAAACCTACTATCTGAAAAGACAGCCAGTGTGATAGTTAAGGTGTTGGACTAGGTCAATGAAGTCCCTATCTACCCTAAAGCACATCAGGTAACTTTGAGAAACCTTTTTTTCCTCAATCCAATATATTGCACAGTTGCTCTTGCCAATATAAAACGAGAAGATTCTCATTTAAGTTACAGAGTCATTGAAGAAACAGGACAGAAGTTTAAAAATAAATAAAATCACATAAATATGTTCTTAAAATAAAGCACAATTGTTTACCTGAGAATTAGATGAAAAGAAGCCACTGTATATCTGTGTAACTTGAAAAATAATTACAGATTTATATAATACAGGTAAACCTCTAATCAATAAAATCAATATGTATGTGATTAGGAACTGAGGTGGGAAAAGTAAGCTTTAGAATCTAGGTTTATCACTACGACACAAGTATCAACAATATAAAGTTTATATTACTACAATTATTCAAACACATGAAAATGAAAGATTGTTCAAGTTCTTCCTCAAAAAGTTTAAATTTTTTTTTAAATTTATTAAATAAATTCATGAATAATATTTCTCCCTCCTTTCCAGCTTTCTCCATTCAGGAGCTCTGAAGTTTCCTTATAAATATTCTTGCAAAGAACAATATTAAAAACCATTTTTATTTTCTAATATTGTTCTAATAGTATGCTTCACTATCACACTATATGAAAATCCCAAGAATTCAGTGGATATGTCTGCTTTGATTAAAGAAGAATCTGAAACAACAAAACTCATTCAAAATTGTTAGAATATTACAACATTCAGGTATGTTCTTGATATATTCCTAATATATAAAAACCACTCTGAAAACACTGGAACCAAATATTTTAAGCTAGATCTATTTAAAAACTACAGTACAAAACTGGATTTTCAAACGTTTTAGAGACAAGAAAGTACAAAATGATTAAAGAATTAAATTAAAGAAAAAACAAACAAGTGAACTCTCAGTCAAGGATGCTTATTGTCTCAATTTAGACAACTGGGTATAAAATTGCAATTGTAATGGTTCAATTTTATTCTAGGTTTGAAACTCCTAAAAATGCATCTTAATACTCAATCTAATAGCATAAATCATGTGGTTCAATTTATTGGTCAGCATGATTACTAAAAAATATTTTAAAAATTATGGATTAAGTTCTTTAATCTTATTTAGGCAGTTTAAAAACAAAAGTACAAAACTTAAATACACAAAAACTATATATGTGCACACCTGAGAAATTTTATGGAAGAATTTCCAGACTTTCTGATAATTCAATAACGGTTTCTACACTATGGCTGTGAACTCTGCAGCTTCCAACTGGAAGTCAATCTAGGACAACCAATAATAACTGTATCAATAGAATTGCATTTTCTCTATCAGAATGATAATTTTTCAGCAGACTGATTTCAAATTATTAGAACCTGCATATCATAAAAGACTGCGGCTCCTTTTTAAATTGCCACTAGTGGGAAATAAGTCTCATATTTATGTTACAAACCTCCAAAACTCTTTTTTAAAACAACAGTCACAATTGATACAACTGGATTTCTAAACTAAAGTACAGTAACACATCTTCTAATATAAACTACCATATAACTTGTAAATGTATTTTCAGTGTTTTTTTTTAAAAAGAAGAAAATCACCATGACAATTCTTATTATTTTTTAAAAAAAGATAAGAAGTCTCTGAAGAAGGGTACAAGACCAAATGATTAGGATTGCAATTGAATATTTAAAAATCATTTCAGAAGTCATTTGAAAAATGTTTTTTTAAATATATATTTATATGCAACTAAACCAACATTTGACCAGCAATATTCTTGATAACAATGTGTACAGTCTTCAAAATAATAGTATGTCAGTCTCCAAAGAACAAGAATGCCATTTCCTTATTAAAATGAAGTTTTTAAAACCCAGTACTTTATATTTTCTTAGGAAAGCAATTAAAATACTAATATTAATTAGTATTAATAAAAAGCTTACAACAGCTACTTGTGCACTCTGTACACCTGAACTTTAATTCTAGTAGAAATAGAAGGCAATTCAAAAACTTCAAACATAAAAGCCTTTCAGCTGGCAAGAGAACACAATTTTAATATGTTTTAGAAAATGAAGATATTTTGTACCTTCACATAAATTGAAATACTGTTCAAAGCTTAATGCACTGCTTCAAGAGATCTGATGGCACTTACCGCAAGTAATACTGTTTTAAAGCGAAGGCAGCGTTAGAACAACTTCTGGGAAAGTTAAATGCTTCCACTATTTCTCCCCACTGATTCTTCTCAGATACCTGTCAAAAACAACACACAGAGATGCACAATTCCACACACAGACACACACAACGTCATTGATTGCCACCATCAAAAGAGACTGCCATGAAACAAACAAATATGATAAATTAAGAAAAATGATAGGATCTAGATTTTCTATTCTTACTGACAGTCACCTGAGATACAATATTGCTCTTCCCCTTGTGTTTTACATTTCTTTTATAGATGAGTGAGAAGGTGAACGGGTTTTATTCTGTGGAGTGGTTTGTTTTTGTCTTCGCTGCCTGGACAATAACCAACCGGGAGTTCCTCTGTTGTCTGCTTTTAAATCCTCCCGCGGTCCCTTAAAACCCAAAGAAGTTGAAAATGAGCCAAGGAAGTCTCGGTGGGGGCCGTCCCCACCAGCTGAGGGTGCAGGAAAATCGTCCCGCTGAGTCTTCCCCCTCCACAAGCTCCACAAATACAGAGAGGCCTTTCTTTTGAGGCCTACATTTCTGTCCCTAGTCTTGAAGCCTAAAGATGGCTATTTGATTACACATCGTCTTGGCTGCCCCTTTTGTTATTTCTCCCCGGAAGGGGCTCCGAGGGCAGCGCCAAGGCCCCCCCACGGCAGCGAGGATCCTTTCCTAGCCCATGCTCCGTGCCGATTATCGATGTTAAACATGCCCGCTAATTTTGAGTTCCACTAAAACTGCACTCAGACTCTGCGCGAGGCGCGCGCGCGCGCACACACACACACACACACACACACACACACGGAAGAAACTGCTTCCAAACACAACCTCCTCCACTCGCCTTCTCCTCAGAAAAGGAGGGAACGAGCCAAATATCGAGGGCAGAGGGAAAGGGGGCACGAGAAGCTGCCTTCGGCGTCCCTGAATCCCCCCTTTTCGGCTCTTCCCCAACAAGGCCGAGCCGCCAACCTACCTTGCCTGCTTCCCTCTTCCACTTCCCTCCTTCCCAAGCCGGCTTGAAGAACGGCCGATCCCGACCCCCCGCCAACCGCCTTTTCCCCAGGGTCGGAAGAGAGTTTCGAAGGGATGTTAGTGGGAGGGAAAGCCAAAGGAAAACTTCCACTCACCTTCCCAAATCCGCCTAAAGTGGTGACTCTGGTGTAGAGAGCGTGAAGATCCAGCTCCTTTCCACCCACCACAGGGATCTTCTTAAAAGGAGACCTGGCAAAAGAGAGAGAGAGAGAGAGAGAAACAACTTGTCAACTCTGCCCTCCTTTTCTCCCCTCGCAGGGGGCCGTTTCGTCCTTCAGGGCAGGGGCTGGAAGTTAAAAATCGGTCGGTTTAAACAACCTCCCCCACCACCATCCCCTTCCATCTCCCTATTTTCCTTACCCTCTGCTGTGGTGAAACTGCCGCAGCTCGTCCAGAAAAGCGAGTCCTTTTCTCCGATGGTCTGGTTGGTTTTTTCCGGCCGAGTTTGCCATTTTCCCCCCTCAGATTTAAAAGATTTGGGTTTTGTCTCCTTAAAAAAAAATCCAATAGAAAAACAACAACAATCCGCGGCTCCTCCTTGCCTTTAAGAGATCCAGGTTCCTGTACTCGGCCGGGGATCAGCCATGGAGAGGGGTTTGGTTTTTTTAAAAAGGAAAAAAAGTTTAAAAGGAATAAGCGAAGCCGAAGAGTGGTAATTGCAAGTCCTGTCTTCACACAACGCACAGGGAGGGAGAGGGGCACCTCTCGGTAATTCTTGCTGCTGCTGCCGCCGCCGCCGCCGCCGCCGCCTGCCTGCCTGCTGTTCTCAACACCACAAGCCCAACCAAGCCAGCCTGCACATGAGACTCAACATGGTGCTGCTGGATCACACAATGAATTGGGTTAGTGTTGTGGTAGGGTGGGGGTTGGGGAAGCTGGAGTGAGATACTGACAGTGTATGTGTATTACAGACGCAAATCCATGAAATCTCCCCTCTCCCTCGCTCTCTCACATACACTCGCGCGCGCGCGCACACACATATATACACACTGTACAGCGGCGGCGGCGACAGCAGCAAGATTCACTTCTCTCTTCAGACAAAAAGATCTGAGGTAGCCGTGCTGCTGCCTGGGCGAGAGCGCAACACAGCGAACCCCGGCGGTCAGCCTAGGAACTGCAAAAAGCAGCTTCGAAATGGCAAAAGCCAGGCCTGCCAACGAGCAGTTCCTGGCGGGGAACAATAGGCTTCTCTCGCGGCTTAAGGGCTCATCTGCAATGTGCCGCAAACTTCACACAAAGCCGGGCGGAAAGAGAGAAGGCAGGAGAGAGAGGAAGGGCTACTACCGGTTTTTCCAGGGTTAGGGGCAGAGGAAATGTTCCATTCTTCCAAACTTTAAACAGATGGAATACTTACTGAAAGATAAAAAAGAAGAGGGGAAGAGGAGGACTAGGTATTTTTGAATAAATATAGCCACTGTGTTTCTTTAAATAGTAATAAATATCCTTCTCTAATAGATTTTAGAAAATTTTAAAGGTAAATTTTTAATGAAGTTATTTACGGTATAATGCATATTCTCATCTATTTTCACAAATCATCTAAAGTAATCATTGGATAATTCTGACTCCTAGAATTAAAAGTGATTCATAACAGATATTAAAAAGTTTAATAAAATGTGATTTCTTGAGACTCATTAAATACATTTCAGAATTAAAAAGTTATAAAATATATTTAGAAATTGCCTATACATTAAACCAAACACATGTGATAAATAGAGCATAATGATGAAGCCTATCAATTTAAATCTCATCTCAGCAGTGAATACTAATTCATATTAAGGAAATCTGTTCTGCAGTTCTACCTTCTGCAATGGATTAAACACTTCGAAAGCTTGAAATATTGTAGAGTACTGAAGAAGGCAGATTCTGTCCCTTAGACAGCGGTAAAGTATTTGTTGAGGTAATTCATGCTATAAATGTCCAGTAATCATATAGATATTATTGGCAAAAATTATAGACAAAGCTCAAGGTATCTTAATCCAAACATATTGTGCATCTTGAATGTTGCATATCTAATCATGTTCTGTATAAGCAGAAGAGAGATTTAGGGGCCATAAAAGATAAGTGTCAGAGGAATTATAGCAGGGAGGGGATTCAATGTATGCTCTTTTTTGATCTCTCTCTCCCTTTCCCCCTCCCTCCCTCCCTGTTAAAGCACATCTCCTAGCATCCCTTGCTATGGCCATGTTGGCTTGGACTCAGCAACTTTCAGAAGGCTATAGATGCCTCACCTTTACAGCAATTATAATATATTATGTGATTATGTACAATAAGGAAGGAATATGTTTTTCAGAATGAATAAGTGATTAGAAAGGAAGGAAAAGCATGTAAACCAAAATTTTAATCGTATACACTACAGCCTAGAATTCAGTTTCAATTACTTCACTGACTTCAATGTGGTAATGTATAGGAATAGTATAATTGATCTGAAGGAGAATGTGAATAAGGGGAAAAACATAATCACAATAGTGGCTCAATTTAGAATTCTTAAGCTGTATGTATGGAATTGAAGAATGTTTTTGTTCTCTTAGAGCAGAGGTGTCAAACTGGCAGCCCACAGGCCAGATGCGTCATACGCAGGCCACACCCGGCCCAGCTCCATGAAGGGAGAAAATGTCGCAAAACATCACATGATGGCAATATGATGCCATTAGTTTGACATCCGTGTCTTAGAGCATTACACATACATTAAAAGGGACCTTAATCATAAATTATTTTCAGATAAACAGTTGTTATGAATGAAGACTAACATACAGTTGTTAGCTTGATAATTCAAAGTACATTAATGCATACTTTAAGATTATGACTTTTTCTATTTAAAGTAGGAGATAGGCCCATAAAATGATTGCATTCTACAAAGGCTGCTTGCTAAAATGTTCTTTACTTTTTAATTTATTCATGGTAACATGGATGAGGATGCATTCAGATTAAACAAAATTGTAGGTGGGTATTTGAAACTGGGAACACTTTTCTCTCTTATGTGGTCAACTGAAAACTCAGCCCTCCATTGCCATGCTATTAATTTGATACTTTTAACTACAATTTGGTTTAAAAACTGATTCCAGTAGTTTGTGATCTCAAGAGATCCTGGCAAAAACACCAATAATAAATAAGAATATTTGTAGCTCAGGGTTGACATGAGGGGTCCTTGGTGCTCTCTGAGCTTGTTTCTTTGCAGATGTTTCATTACCCAAACTAGGTAACATCAGTGCTAGTAGAGAGTGCTGTTTGGGTAATGAAACATCTGCAAGAAAACAAGCAAGCTCAGAGAGCACCAAGAACCCCACAAACATACCAATATTCCCTTTAAAATTTAGATTGCATTTCTTCAGGAAATTAAGTCAAAATCCATGATTTTTCAGTCCGATTGCAGTTTCATATTGAAAATGAGAAAGTGATGAAATAAGATGCTTGGTAAGAATTGCCTTCGACTTATTATTATAGCGAAATCCCCTTTAGGAACACATGCCAGCTTTTAAAAAATGCTACCGGTATAAATTGTATAATGTCTACATGAAACGTTGCAGAAATTTCTCCCACAAAACTTTCTGCTTCTAGTACAGTATTCAGGCGGAGGTATCTCCGCTTTTTAACGTAGTAATACCTGCAGAAATGCTCAACGTCAACCTAGTAATGTAAAGTGACCGGTACCCGATAAAAACGGAAGCTCGATCATTCCGGGACAGTCCTCCAATGACTCAAAAACTAGGGGGGTCTCCCTCTCACAGTACTTGGCAGAGGTGAGCGAGTCAGTTTCAATTTATGTGCACACTAGCGGCAGGAGCAGCCAAGGCAAGGATAGGCAAATTGCGTAGAGCACGAGTAGAAAGATTTCCGTAACTGAGCACAGCAATTGCGCACGTCCCTTACGTAAGTGTCAGCTGGGGATTCCCTGGAGGGGGTCATTTTAATTCAACCATTCCAAAGACCCCAGCAGCCATTCCAGCGCACCTGCCTTATTGCTACCCGCATCCTCGGGCTGAGGAAGCTGCAGCGGTGGACCCCATACCAAGAACCGCTTGAGGCGGCTCTTCACAAAATGGCGGCGCCCACGGGAAGAGAGCCCCATTTTGTGCCCGTAGAGCTGTCAGCAGAGACGGGCTCTACTTAAGGGGGCAGGGGAGCAGAAGGCGGTGGCCAGTTCACTAAGCGAACAACGGAGGGGAGGGATGAGAAACGCTCTCGCCCAGCCCTTCAACGGGGCTTTACGTAAAAGCCCCAGAGCCGAGGCAGGCGGAGCTAGCAAGCGAGAGCCACCCGGAGGATTGCGAGCAATCAGTTGTGCTCCCGTCGGTCTTAGATAGGACTTATTCTTGCTTGGGAGTCATTTGGGTTGGCGGCTCTTTTGCTCCTTTGTTTTCCTTTTCCCTTTGGATACGTGCCTTTTTTTCTTTGCCTTGTGGAATTTCTTAATCCATCAGAACTCGTCAGCCTCGCGATCGGTGGCTTCCTCCCCTTCCGCCGCGACGTAGGTCTTTACACGGTTGGGGGAATTGGATGCCGGTCACAACAGTGGGATGAAATAAAGAGGCTGTCTTGTGCTATTTTCTGGATTGTTTTTTTTTTTCATGCTTCGGGTTATTTCAGCTTCTTTTTAACTAGCTCAGCCTATGTAACTTTTCCTCCTAGTTCTCGTCCTTTCCAAAGCTGCGTCCTTTTTTTCTAAAAGATGGATGAGTGTTTTTAGATTGTATCATTAATCATGATGTCACGTTTGGAACGAATTTCTGTTTCTTTGGGGTTTACTGCTCCTTTCTGAATATATCGCTTTGTTAGAATGATGCTCTTCAAGTTGCAATGTAAGATGTAATTGCGGCTGTGTAAGCGTCTCATTTCTCTTTGTCAGTAGCATTTTTAAAGGTTTGGTTTTTAAAAAATAAAATAAAAAGCAACATAAAACCCTTGAGATCTGTGCTAATCAATATCTCTACCCTAAAATAATAATTTGTAAAGGATAAAAAACAATTGGAAGCAGCTATATTGTTGGGAAATAGAGTCTGTCAAAATGGTATGAAATCCACCTAATATCTTTATCCTATAAAGATTTTTAATATCCTATAAAGATTAAAATGAAAGGTTATGAAAGGCCTTGGATTGTATGAGAGGATGTAAATTTTATTTGATTTGGTGTTAGTATGAAAATAAAAGCTCATTTGGAATATTGGCTAAGAGATATGTTGTTAATTTCTTATCAGTGTTATCCTTGTTATAATTTACAGAAATATGTGGATCACAGATACTTTGCCTCAGTCTTATTTATTATGTTTATTACTGTATAAAGAATAATATGAAAGAAACCCACTAAACCTTTTTTTCTAGTAAGAACCAGTATCTATTTTTCATTGTTTTATGAAAATATCTGCTACTTTCTGCTTGCAATTTATCTGTTTTAAGTGCCTCTTGGTTTTATTCTGAGGTATGGGCTGTTCAGAGTCTGTTTTTTGGTGTTTGGTGACTGCTTTTAAATATGCTTGCTTTATTAATAATGAATCTATGAAGTTTGCTCCTATGTGGCTCATACTAGATATGTTAATCATGCTGTACAGTTTACAGAACAGTACAGTGTACAGTACAGTTTACTCCAGGGGAAATATACAGAAGATTTGCTTTTAACAATATGCACCTTTTCTTAGAGTTTCTATATGCATCTTAAAGACATCTTCTAGTTTTTGTAGGTATTTTATTCAATTAGGTGGTAAAATGCCATTGATAAAGCATCTTTTTATACTAGTAAAGCATACCCTACTTATGTAACCTTGTTGAAAACTTGAAAATGCTATTTTGGAGGACTTGGCTGTGAGTCAATTTTGTGTACGCTTAAATAAATTGTAATGTACAGTGTATAAAAGGTAAGTAATTAAATAAGTTGAACTAGATAGGTAAGCATAGGATTGATCTGCTTAGAAGTAATCTCACTTTCTGAATCTGATTATTATTTTTTAATGATGAAAACTCTGGTCCTTTTGGCTAATAGATAAAAACCTATGAATTGGGTTATGTTTAAAACAATCCTTTGATTATGATATCTAGACCATAAATATAGCTAATTTATATAAAAGCTTGATTGCTGAATCGCCAGAATGCTTTTTGTTTACAAAATTTCTTATGTGATCTTTATATAGTCTTATTATATGTATTTTATTGTTTGACTGTACACCGCCCTGAGTCCTTCGGGAGTAGAGCGGTATATAAATGTAATAATAAATAAATAAATAAAAATAAATAAATTATCTTGATTAAACTTGAAACAATATTGTTGGTATAAGAGTAAATAAAGAAATCTTAAACTGTTGGTTGAGGGACCTGTAGGAACTGAAATTTGTTCATGGGATATTAGGAGGAGATATTTTCTTAAAGAATTAAGGTATATCATAGTTTCTTCAAGACCTTGTATTTGGCTAAATTAGTCCCAATAAACAAGGGATAATCACTAAAAGTGTTGTATTTTATCATATATGCCTCTTTGCAGTATTGACCATTAACAAGAGATTTTTTTTTCTTCTGGTCATGTCTGATTCTTAAAGACTGCCTGGACAAGTTTTCTTGGCACGCTTTTTCACGAGTGATTGTCATTTCTTTCCTAGGAAAGATTGCCTCTTTCCTAGGACTGAGAGAAAGTGACCGGCCCAAAGTCACCCAGCTGTCTTTGTACCTAAGATGGGATTAGAATTTAACTGTCTTTTGGTTTCTAGCCTGATGTCCTATAACTACATCAAACTTATTCTCCATTAATAGTATAGCTTGGGTTACAATAAATTTAAGTTTGTCTCAAACTTTTTAAAAAATATTTTTGGCTTGAAAAATAAGGTAGCTTTAAATTCTTGGATCAAAAGTCTAAGAAAAAAATAAAAAATACATTTTCTTTGTGAAACCTTTAAGTATGATATTAGTTTTATTAAGGTCATTAATTAGAAGTTCTATTGGCTTATTTTTTGCAAAGCAATTGCAATAGTCTAGGTTGACTACTACTATTTTGTTAATGAGGGGAGATTGTATAGTGGAAATAAGATTGGCTTTGAAAATATATGAAACATTAATTTCACCTTACATGACTGCTATGTGTTCTGGACAAAACATCCTATTTAGGATCATGCAAAAATAGGCAGAATAGCAAAATTATAAGTACAGTTGCCTTTCACTAATGATATCCTGAGCCTAACTAGTCATTGCATCTCAATACTGAGAACTGATTTTCAATTTTTTCTTATTGTGTAATTATTAAAGGAAAAGTTGACTTTTTGTTTTATTTCATCCTGCAACATGATGGAAATATTTTGTCCATCTACTTTAAACAGACTGGCTTTCATCAATATGTCATAGAAATCCATATTGTAGATAAGAACATCTGTCTCTACAGTCTGCGTTAATTTTTCTATCCCTTAAAGTTCACTGCTTATAAATACAGTCAATGTTGAGTTTCATGTGAACATCAGTGACTTGTTCTGTATCAGTTAAATCAATGTGAAGCTCTTAATCTGTTTATTAAGATAAAAGAGACATATTTTTCAGTGCTTTTACCATCAAGTTGTTTGTAGAAATCTATACATAGTTATGTCCTACCTCAGTTACTTAATGTAACCTATTAAGCATCTACTAGACTCAGTCTTCAATAAAACTTTTTTCTAAACATATTTAAGTTGGTAAAATTTTCAAGATAACATCATTTACCACAATTTTAGAGCTGTGTGTGCACATGGGTACACTAATGTGCCTTTGAGCTGGTGTTGACTCCTGGTGACCACCTGAATCTACATTTATCTTGGCAAAATTTTGGAGGTAGTTTAATATTGCCTTTTTCATAGGGCTGAGAGAGTCACCCAAGGTCACCCAACTGTTCTGACTATTATATCAAACTAACACTTTTGGCACTTTTGAATGTTACTATTATTAGGTATTGAAATACTTTAAACTGAAATAATACAAATTAATTATGAATAAAAAATGGAAGATACTGAATTTTTGTTAAGTAAATTGAGATGTAATCATAGCTCTAAAAATTAATGTCTGAATTAATTATGCACATAAATTGTTAAGCCCCTCTAGCATAGGGATCCCTACAGGTAGTCCTAGACTTACAACTGATTCTGTAATAACCATTCAAAATTAGGGAGAACTTTAAAAAAGCTGCTTATGACTCATCTTCAAAATTATGAGTCGTGATCACATTTTGAGCACTTGGCAGCTGGTTTGCAATTATGACAGGTTGCAGCATTCCGTGGTCAGAAAATGGCAAAAACCACCAAGCTGGACATGTAGTGTCTCAACTTACGATTTCAATGACTTATGACTAAAATTCTGTGCTCCATTGTGATTATAAATGGAGGATTATCTGTATATTTTTATATTTTTGTAAGCTTACCCGTTGGAAATACTTGTAAAAATGTTCCCTCTATGTAAATAGAAAAAGTCTTCCAAAATGTTTAAGATGATACAAATCATATCTAATTTAAATTAACATAGTTTATTCACTAGGTGTACTACTTTTAAGTGGGAAAATGTGTTATTAGTTTATTATTTTGGCATATTCTTTAATTCATTATTACAATCGCCTTGATTTAAATCAATCCTCCCCGAGTAAGTACAGAAAATGGAATTTACAACTTCCCTATCAGGATGTCGAACGAAGAGGAAAAAAGAAAAAAAGTTTTAACTATTATGTAACTGCCGTTACAAGGAGCAAAGTGACACTTTTTCTGGGAAAGAGATTTAAATCTCGATCCTCCTTCTGATTCATTCTGGTAGAATAGATAGGAAAGTCGGTAAATTGATGTGGTGTACGTTATAGTGTTTTGAATAATTCCCTTATATATTCCAGTTTTAATGCATGGAAATCTATCTAGTTGGAAATCTAGTTTTGAAAATCAATAAGAAAGTCTTACAGCTATGAAACTCAAAAAGACAGTTCAAGGCTAATTTGGTTGTTGTTCATATCAATCACTTGAGCATAACTCCCCTGGAGTAATGAGAGTTGGATTTGGGTAGACATATAGAAGCTAGTAAATATTTTATCCTGCACTGAAGGAGAAATTGGTTTTTGTTACTTTTAGCTATAACGCTTGGCTTCTCAGCAAAAAGCAGGATACTTTCTGTATTTTTAATAACTGGGAAGATGCTGAAGCAATGTACTACCCTGTTTCCCCCAAAATAAGACATCCCCTGATAAAAAGCCCAATTGGGCTTTTGAGCACATGGCAATAAGGCCAAGTGCTTATTTCAGGGTTCAGAAAAATATAAGACAGGGTCTTATTTTCGGGGAAACACGGTATACTAACAATTGCTTCAGAAGTGACATGACACAAAAATGCTAACAGTTTCAGTTCATCCAAAAATCTGGTTGTTTGTTATGGGTCCTGGGAGTATATTTGGAATAGTAAAATCGACTCTTTGATATTGTGAAATTATTTAGTAAATATTAAAGATGAATTGTACCCCTAGTCTTGCTATGGTCTGTCAGTCTTCTTTTAAGTCTCTGATTGGAGGAAAGAAGCATAGCAGATGCTTAATTCCCAGAATATATTTTAAGAGTGCTGTGGCATATAACAATGGGAACAGTCAGCCTGAACTTTCTTGAGAATCATAAAGAGTTATAAGGCAGCAATTCAATTGCTGTGATTACAGTAAGAAGGCCAGTTCTAATCAACATGATTATTTTAAAACAGCTAAAACTATTTTTTATATTTGTAAAGTCTCCATATTTTTGAATGCTAATAGATTAAAACTTTCCAAATTCAAATTTCTGTGAGACCTGTACTAGTAATAATAGTAGAAGAACAAAGCCTTACAAAAATAAATGAATAGCAAAGCAATCTACAGCTTTTGTTAAAAAAAATAGTAAGGTAATTAAATGTTTGTTTTTGATACTGTGATAGGCAATACTCACGCTGTTCTAGGTTTAGTAGTTAACTTCTTCCCCTTCAGTTGTTCCTTGAGTCTGGCTTTTTATTTATTTTCACACTGAAGAGATTATTCCTTCTTTCCCTGGGTAGGAACCCATTCATTTTATGCTACTGCTGGCTGGCACAATGTGTGTGTCTTCCCTTCTTAACAGTCCCAACTGCCATGGAACAGTTTTAGTCCACCATTCCATTTTCCCTCCCAAAATGGCATTTTCAAACAAGCTTCTTCCTATTTTAATAGTAATTCAGTTTGAGTCCTTTGCATAAACTGGTTTGTAAAAATTGTACCACCAACTGCTGCCTCGTAGCTCTAACTTGGTAAAAAATGGTAGATTTATTACTACAACAGAGAGATTTTATTTTAATTCCAACAAAACAGGGCAGTTATATCATGCCGGAGAAAGTAATGTATTGAGCTAGGTGTGTAACTACTCTGTTTTGTTTTCAATTATGAATTGGCTACATGCAAAATGAATTGATTTATCTTGTATTTCTGGAGCTAATATTACATGAAAGGTTGTCTCTTTAGAATGTAAAGAGGCAACTTTTTTGCTTGAAATACCTGGCCCCGAAAAATCTGTTGACCAAATTTCATTTAATGGAAAATTGGGGTTATGTGCCCATTTTCTATGACATGTTGCAATGTTACTGTAATATCAGTTATTTTTCCAGAAACTGAAATGTCCTTTTTTCCTGACAGAAATTTTTCAGTTTTGTCATAAAGGCCTATGAAAGATGTAGATATATTTTTGGCTGCTATTTATGGGATATTTGATGGAAGAGTGCCAAACAGATTTGTGTCTTCTAACACTATAAATGTTCAATGGATTCTAATGTCTTTATAATTGGTATTTATAAAAATAAATACCGAATACATAGTTTAAAGGCAGTTGTGGGTTGGCATGTTTTTAGACTACAACAACATCAATTAACAATGTTTGAGGCTGCCAGAAAAACAAGAGCCAAGACTTCGTATCTCCCTCAACACCTGAAATAGTAAAAGGAGGAGGAGAAGAAGAGAGGAGGAAGAGGAAGAGGAAGAGGAGGAATAAGGTTTCTGCAAGAGGCTTCTCTTAGATTTATCTGAAGTATGGGAATCTAGATAGCCTGAAGACCATGGAGAGATATTCACATCCAGTCTTTGGTCACCTTGTAATTTATTATTGTTGTCACCTAGCTAGCTACAAGTTTAGACTAGATTTGATATTTTTGTCCATTCGCTGAATCTTTTCCAGGGACTTGGGATATGCAGATGTTGTCTGATGATGTACAGGATATAAGCTATTAAAGCTACCTTTTACAATTAATTGATGGGGATTTTATCAATACAGCGGTATTCAAGTGGCACTTATTACTTTATGACTGGACTCATGGCATCTATTAATATAGGTACTATCTTTGCTGCGGTGGCCTCCTGCAGCCCTCTGCCAGCGAAAATGGAGCCTGGGAGGAGCCCTCCCGAGCTCCATTTTCACTGACAGAGGCACCAAGGCCCGGTCCTTCACTGCTTCCAGGGCAGACCCGTGGACCTAATCTAAGCATTCCGCAGGCCGGATCCAGCCCTCAAGCCTTGAGTTTGACACACGCACGCATGCTCCCACAAACATATATTTAGTTTACATACATTGAGTGATTGTTATGTTGTATAACAGAAATGACCATTGTGTAATGTGAAGCAAAAAGAATTTTTAAATTTAACGTATTGTTTTATACTCTTAAATAAGTAAAACAGTATTTATAGTTTGAAATCAAATTAATCTTGAAGTATTAAAATGTATGCTTTCATCAATGCATGATATAATAGATTAAATTAAAATAGATTTTGATAAGATTAAAACTAGCCCATCATTTTTTAGAGTGAGCTATATCTAATAATTATAGTATTAGAGTTACATTTAATAGTGATTTACTGTTTTTACTAATGACTAATTAAATATTCACAAAATATTTAATATACAATACATTTATTTTAAGTGATGTGTTTTGGGGAGGAGAGTTGTTATTTGGAGCGTTATCCTCTCTTGGTCCTTCAGTAGTCTCTCCTTTGTCTCGTTAGTGCTGGTGTTTAATGTAGCAATCTCTCATTTTAAAAGAAAAGTGTTTAAAATTATATTGTTATTCACCATCCTATAAAAAGGATGAAATATTCTGCATGTAGATCAATTGCTTAGCAGTGCTGTGTTTCCTTAAGAAAAAGGGATGGAAGTAGAAAAAATACAGCAGCTCTAATGTAAGGACAAGGTCAGCAGTATCTATAATTGGCCATGAGAATAGGCAAGGGTATTGGGTGATTTAGTGTGAGACAAATGAATTAAAAATCGTGGACTGTTTTTCAGTATTGCAAATTTTCATTCTGTTGGAACTGCATTCAAATGTAACCCTTTTGAGGGTGAAAAAACATTTCTGCCTTACTGAATGTATAATTCTATGCTGTATTAAGTGTATGTTACTGTATTGTATTTTTAGTAGATGTTGGAGTAATTGTGTGAGAAAGGAGATGTGTTCAACGCAAAAGCAACTTTCTGTACCTTTGCTGAAGATGATTATCATTATTGTTGTAGTGGTTACTTAAATGTGTATGTCACCTGACTCACAATTCTGAATGATTACAGATAATAAAGATTTAACAAGAAAAAAATAACAATAGACAAACATGAAGAGTAAAGATGGGGAAAGTGGCATAAACAGATGAAAAGTAAAGAAATAAACCTACATGTCCAAAGGGGGGGCTTGAGTCACCCTAGCCAAAGGCTTGGATGCCAAGGTCCTTCAAAACATTAGCAGGGTGGGGGACATCTTGATCTTATGGGATCCTTGTTCATAGAGTAGGCATAGTAACTGACAAGGTGCTTTCCAGGGTCCTAATAGATGGCATTGTTTATTCAAAACAACATGGAGTGTGCAAATCTTGTCAGAATGAGATAGTCAGGCAGACACTATGGGAGGCAGAGTCCCTCAAGTAAACCAGCTTTTTAACATGTACAGAAATTGTAGAAAATGACCAAGCTAAGGCCAAGGGAGGGATCAGGTGCATCATCACTCTTCAATCTCTTCCTGTTCACAAGAGATCTAAGTCCAGCCCCCTTTGACTTCCGTGGACTCTTATTTACTGCCAGTTTGCTTTGACCTTTAGTAATTCAGATTCTTGTAGAGAGCTTTAGCATGCAATTAACCTCTAGTCATTTGAATTGCCTTGCTTCCTAATTTTTTGCTCCTGACAGAAATACAGAAAAAAAAATCATACATTTAGAGTTAATAACTGCATTTTACTCTAGCAAACTAAATGCTTCTAATGAAGTATCTTAGTTTTATTTCCTTGCAAACTCTTGGAGACAAGAAATTACCGTACTTTTTGGAGTATAAGACACACTTTCCCCCTTCCCAAAAAATGGGTGAAAATTGTGGTGCGTCTTATACAACAAATGTTGCCGAAGCCCTGCCCACCACCATATGGCCATTTTCGGCCTCCGTGCATCGCGTTTTCAGCCTTCACATGCTCTGTTTTAGACTGTTCCAGGCCGCGGAGATTGCCACAGCACGTCACCGGCAATCACTGCCTCCGCGCATTGCGTTTTTGGGCTCCACATACCCTGTTTTTGACCTCCGCACATCACATTTTTGGCCGGTTCCAGGCGACGGGGATCGGCGGCGGCAGCAGCAATCGCTGCCACCTGGAACCGGCCAAAAAAGCAATGCACGGAGGCCAAAAACACGACATGCTGAGGCGGTGATGGGCTCTGGCGATCCCCTCAGCCTGGAACAGCTGATTGGCGGTATTCCAGGAGGCCGATCCAACCACCAGTCAGCTATTCATGCTAAATTAAGCTGAAATAATGTGTTGAAATTTACCATGCTGTTTGCCATTTGCTGCAAGAACTCTGCCAGATGAATACTGATGGATGTTGGTAGGCAGAGGCAGAATTTTTTTCCTTGTTTTCCTCCCCAAAAACTAATGTGCGTCTTATACTCCGGAGTGTCTTATACTCTGAAAAATACCATACTCTGACTAATAGAGATGTTTATGTAACTTATATGACTGCCTATCTCATGTAATCCTAGGCAGCCCACAACCAATGAAAACAATAAAAGCAAAACTATCTTTCTCACCAGGTGCCAGACTAATCAGCCTCCTGATTTAGCCTCCACCCTAAACCAATCCTTATAGGAAGAAACAGGTCTTCATGGCCTTCTGGAAGGTTAGAACGCATTGTAAGCTGCCCTGAGTCTCCGGAGAAGGGTGGCATATAAATCAAATTTAAATAAATAAATTAAATAAAAAATAAATAGAAGGATAGGGAGCCTTCGAATCTCAGTTGGAAGAGTTTTCCAAAGAACGGGTAGCTATAGAGAAGATACACCTATAGCAGGGGTGCAAACTTGCGGCCTATGGGCTGGATGCGTCACACACTGGCCACCCCACCCTCATTTTAACAAAGGAAAAAGGTCACGATACGTCATGACAACAATGTGACATTACAAGTTTGACACCCCTGACCTACAGGGCCCCATCAGATTACAGCATTTAAGACAGGGGACCTGAAGTTTCCTAATTGACCTAGTGGGATGGACAAATAGCCTCAGAGAGAGACAATTCCAAAAATAACCTGGTTCTCTGTGTCTATGGAGTTTTAAAGGTGACCTTGAAATTGGACTCAGAAATTGGAAGCCAGTGCAACTTAGGAAACAATGATATAACTCAGGTCTTTGAGGGAGATGGGGGGTTCAGAAATGCAATAACTAAATGCCCCCACTTTGACACTTTCGCAAGGCCCTGAAGACCTGGGGAATCCAGGGGGATTGGAGCCCATTTGATTGTGTATTGTCATCAGGGGAATGGAGGCAGGGGTGAAATCTAAAATTTGTTACTACCGGTTCTGTGGGCATGGCTTGGTTGGGGGGGGGGGGGGTGTAATATGACTGGGTGGGCATGGTCAATTTTTTTTTATTACTTTTAAAACCATTTTTTACATGTAAAACCATGTAAAAAAATGCTTTCAAAAGGCTCTGACGATCCCAGCTGAGTTGCCTGATCGGCAGGCAACTCAGCTGGGATCGTCAGAGCTTGGATCATCAGAGCCATTTAAAAGAAAAAAAAAGGCTGATGATTGCACGGCTCAGCTGGACAGGGGGTCGGGGGCAGGGATTTTTGCTACCGATTCTCCGAACTGCCCACCACCATCGCTACCTACTCGCCCGAGCCAGTCCGAACCGGGAGCATTTCACCCCTGGTTGGAGGGTTACTGAGTTGTATTTTATATTGGGTTTTTTAATTGATTGTAAGACACACACACAAACTGCCCAAGTCACTGAGGGTGAATGGGTTGCTATATAAATCTAAATAAATAACTAAATAATTAAATATCTGTATGTTCTTGTATTCTGGATCAGTTGAAGCTTCCAGATGATATTCCATTGGCAGCCCCATGTACAGCACATTGCAATAAATCCAATTATGTATAATGTCTTTGTGATTGTGTTAAGCAAAAGGAGTTTCATTCTTAGTGCTGCATTAAATGTGTACTGAAAGTATTAATATTCACATCTCAATCTAACTTGCAAGTTCATGAGGATAGTATGTCAACCTGACCTTCTTAATGAGTTAAAATGTAATCGTGAAAGATAATTTGAGAAATCTATAAAATGTGTTGAAATGTATCAATATACTGTATAATGTTCACACCCTAAAATATACCCACACTCCTAAAATATATTTTCTGTTTCAAAGATACAAACCATTATTTAACCATAGCATGTTTAAATAAAGATTTCTTTTTTTTATTGAAAAAGTTTTAAAAGTTTTACATACATTTTCTCCCCCCTCCCCAACCACCCCCCCCGACTTCCCAGAGCAAATACAAGATAAAATACAGCTCAAATTCTCTAAATTAAACTCCATTTCACACTTATCATAATCATAATCATTAAACAAATAGATAAAAGGAAAGCAAGTCTTCTTTCTTATTCCATCTAATTCAACAAAATTAATATCCATTTATAATTACAGCATTTGATAAAACAATTAAGTATTAAGTATTACCTAATCAAACCTATCATTACTCAATTTAGCTAATTGATACTTAACAAATTATTAGGTCTATACAATTTAACAAAATATTTTATAACTTCTTTCATTTAAAACAAAAAAACAACAACAACAAAAAAAGAAACCCTCATTCAAAAACCCCAAATTTAAAATAAAATACTATATAAACTCTTCCGTCCTCCACTTTTAAACCATCAAGGTCCAATTATAATTAAAACACTTAATAAAAAATAATAATAATATTTTTTAATTAATAATCAAACCTCTTATTAATTTATCAATACATATTAACAAATCAACTAAGAACATCATTTAATAACTATATCAAACATTTAAATTCTTCATACTAGATTAAACCAGTTGCTAATCTTCTTGTCTTCACATCTTCCAACAGCATATAAAATATCTTCATTTGCGTCTACCCACCTAAATAAAAATTGCTTCTTTATATAAAAAAAAACCCCGAGTGACTATATAATTATATTTGAAATGATATCCATCAAATCCAGTCAAAAATTAGATTAATAAATTCATCAGACGTATTAGGGAAACCACCAGATCAGCTGCAATTGCCCTAGGTCCATAGTCCTTTTGCCTTATATTTATTACCATCAAACAGGAAACTCCAATTTGCTATATTCAATAAGACTTCTGCGATTGCAATTAAGTCCAAATTTATTACAGTCCTTAATAAAATATTCCAAATCATTCAAGTCAGGGCATATTTCACAGCCCAACACACCAGCATTGCTGTGATCTGTTTATTCTTCTCAAAATATTCCAATACAGCTGTAGGTTGCCTCCTCATCGTCGCTCATCGCTTAGTTAACTGGCATTAGACTGCTGTCTGGTTTTTTTTTTCCCAAAAGTTCAAAATCTTTAAACAGTTAAACAATACTTTTTAAGGACCATCATCTCATCAAGCAGGGTTATTTTCCATTTTTCCGGTCTTTCTTCTTTTCCTTTTTACGAACTTTCTTCTTAACTTTGATCCCTCTGCCTTTTTTAACTCCAGTAAAATTTTGCAGTTTTTGGGATTGCATATTATAAAATTTTTGCAGAAATGTAACTTCTTCTGGAAACAGCTCTTTAAATGCAGATTGGGTTTTATAAAAAAAAATTCATGTAACCAAAATCTCATCAGCTTCCAAAATTTCTTGCTCCTTATTCTGCACAGCATTCATCTTTCTCTCCTCAGTAAAAACTGCTATGGTCTATTGTTGTTCTTTTCCGTCTCCCAACTCTTAATTCAATCCCCCACTGCTAGATTGCAACTCAGTATTTCCATGTATTTCATTGTTTCCCGCTTGAGAAGCTTGAAATATAGTATCAATTCTTTCCAATAAAGCAGAGGTAATTGAATTCCAAGCTTCCTCAAAATCAGACCATATCTGAGGGTTAGTTAACCCTTCTTTGCTTTCTTTGCTTTCAGAAAGACCAGCCATCTTGCCCCCCCCTTCTTCCTTCCCTTCCAGAAGGACAGAAAAAAAAGAAAAAAAAAGAATATCAAAAAGAAAAAAAAGACCCTTTACAATTTGTAATTTGTATTGCTGCTTCAATTATTATTATTACATCCTTTCTTGTTTCATCCACTTTTCAAAAAGGAGTTTTACGTTTCAAACAGGGACTTGTCAATAATTACTTTTAACTTTCACTTCTTCACACCCCGTTGAAACTCAAACGCCATCTTGCTTTCACTTTCAGCTTAGGGAGAATCTTTTAAAGAAAGTAAATCTTTGGAGTTAAAAGAAAAAAAAATACTTGCTGTTTCATTCATGCTGCTTGTGCTCCGCCAGCTTGATTCAAAGAATATTTGTTTAAAGTTGGTTGCTGGGATGGTAACGACATCTAGCTCTGCAAAGCAGAGACATCCAGGGTCCCGAGTACTGACAGGCTTAACAGGGAGCTCTCATCTTCGAGCACCAGATTATGGGTAAAATCTGGCACTCTCAGGGAGCTCTACCCCACCTGTCTACTCACTTTCCCCCCTCGTACCAGGGGGAAAGTTTTCAAACCGCAAGACAGCTGATAGTCGCTGTTCTTGCGGTTCTACGGAGCCCTAGGTTGGCGCTTCAAAAAGAAGCGTCCGGCGATGTCGCAGTCCCACCGGAAGTCAATAAAGATTTCAATATTATCAAATAAGCATAAGATTCAGGGGTGGGTTCTACTTACCTTTACTACCGGTTCGCATCGCACCCGCACGTGCATTTGCTTCACTCATGCACGCACGCGCTCTTCTGTGCATGCGCAGAAGCTTCTGCACATGTGCAGATCAACTTTGATGATGTCTGGGTCAGTGGGCGGAGCCTCCCACCAGTTTTACCACCGTCCAAACCGAGGGCAACCCACCATTGATAAAATTGTTCGTCCATAATACAGTTTGGAAGGTAAATGTGATATTCTTACAAATTTGAAATGATACTCTTAAAGCAATTTTCTTTCTCTAGGATTTTGAGCTAAACAATTGATTTTGGATATGTGTATATGTATAGAGAATGATGGCTACTTTGAGATATATGTGTGGGAGGTTTTCTGATTTTATTTCTAAATTTCTAACCATTTATAAAGACTTCTGTTACAGAATAACAAATGTGGAATAAAACGGGCGAAAGCCAAAAACATGATGCGTGAAAAGAGCAGCGTTTTGCTTTCTTCCTTCTGCCGCGAAATGAAAGCAAATGGCAGCAGGGTTGCTTTGGGCAGACGGACGTCTGCACTCTGCAGCCAGGCAGGGTGGTATGGTGGCGGGGTGGTGTGGCGACAGCGGTGGTGACGGCTCCTTCCACACATAGCGCATGGAGGCAATGAAGGCTGGCAAGGTGGCCCTGGCACGCCTGTTGCTGAGGAGGCGCGGTGATCACTCAACCAGGGCGGCCTTGGCTAGAGCTGCATCTGCCCGTGCCTCTGCCCGGCTGAAGGGAAAGTGCCACGGGCTCCATGGTGGCGTGGCCAGGCCTGGCCCACTCCCTGTGCGGGGGGCTGCCACCCCTCTTGAATGCACAGTGGCTGAGTCTCCTTCCCTTGGAGCGCTGGACTCCACGGGCCGAGTTCCCAAGAAGCGCTGGCAGGCAGGTGATTGGGTGGGAATCCAGTGGGCTGCTTTGGAGCCCCAAGCCCTGCGGAGCCAGCATGGGAGGCACGGGTGGAAGGCTGCCTTTTCTGCAACATCCCCCTCCCCTCTTTAGATTGCCCTACATGGGGGGAGGGCTCTGCCTTTGCAGAAGTGGGGCGGCCGGTTTATACAGAGGATTGGTGGGGGAGATGCATGGCCCTCCGGGATGGAGAGTGGGGCAAGAGAAGGCTCCGATGTTGGTTTGGGTGGCGGAGGGAAACTCAAAGTGTTGGGGGCTTCAGAAGGGCAGAATGTCCTTCAAAATGTGCAACTCTTGGCTCTAACAGTGGGTGACGTCAAGTTGGCCACACCTACCAGGTCACATGACCATTAAGCCACGCCCACAGAACCGGTAGCAAACATTTTTAGATTTCACCCCTGGCACAATATACATATTTGTAATGCAAGTGTTTATAGGCTAAAATGAAATGAGCTTGGAGTTTAGCTGAAAATATAACTTTGCTTGGTTGGAAAGAAATTACCATTCTGTTTTAAAATTTGGATTTATGAAATGTATTCACTGTCAGCATTTAAATTACGGTAGTCCTTATTGATGAAATAGAAAGACCTATTCATATGATTCTATGTTAACAAGGTTTAATTTGATTTCTAAATTCAGTTGTTAATATACTTTTTTGGGTGGACAGAGTCTTACAGTATCAAGCTGAGCCCATTGGTTGACAGGCTAGAGCAGGGATGTCAAACTTATGGCCCATGGGCCAGATGCGTCACACATTGTCCACGCCCACCCCCGGTTTAGCGAAGGAGAAAAAAGTTGTGATACATCACGAGATGCCACAAGTTTGACATCCCTGGGCTAGAAGGACTAATAGAATATATTTCTTCATATTCTTTAATTCTCCTTTAGCAATCACCTGGTTTTATACATTCTATTCTGTTTCCTATCTTTGTCTAATCACTTGATAATTCTAATTGTCTGCCTTCCAGGGGCATGCCTTACCTGGCATCTTCTTCACTAATCTACCTAAGAGGGCAGAAAAGATGAGGTTTCAGTTACCTGTGTCTTATTTCAATAATGCAGCCTCCTAGACTTTGAGACACATTGAGACATGTGGCTAGGAAATAGCCACCTCCTTTTTAGGGAGATAGATCAACCCTACAGTGATAAATATAATCAAATGTGATGTTGGAGAGCCAAGGAGAGGAGTTACGCAGGGAATTAATCTGGAATCTCTACATAGGCAAAAGAGGATAAGGTCCAATCACCCTTGAATGCCACTGAATCTTATCTAGTCTAGCCCAGGTGCAAACCTCCAATCTGGGAAGATTCCTGTTTTATAGGCAAGGTATGAGCAATAAAATGCTAACTGAACTCTTCACCTGTGGGTCTGGTTGTTCACTTTATTTTAAAAAGAAAAGGAAAGAATTTGAACATTCTTTTTTGGCTTCAAGTAACCACATTCAGTGGCAAAGAGCATAAAGAGTTCAAATTTCATATAGCATAAAGAGTTCAAATCTCCTAAAAGGAGCTTCCATAGAAAAATATTCTCCTAAAGGAGTCACCATAGGAAAATATGTGATTTAGGAAACCTTACTGCAAAGAGAGTTCAAGTTACATAAAAACACACAGTGATTGAACTTGTAGATGGTAGAAAGCGCATGCACAGTTTCATCTATTTGCGCAAATGGAGCTGTGCATGCACTCACCCGCCACTTCTATGGCCCAGTTCCAAATAGGCCAAGGCCCAGTAGTGGGCCATGGCCTAGTAGTTGGGGATCCCTGCCTTATAGTATATAAGTAGCAAGGTAGAATGCTTCTATTTCAAAGAATTAATTTAAAAAAACATTTTAATCTAAATTTGGACACACATTTGAAGTATATTAGAAGGGTACTTTATAACATTTACTTTTGAGAGTTGTTAATTTGTTCTTTAAGGGCTTAAATTACTCAAAATTGCAGCAAATATTCTTGTAGACAAATTATACAGTACTTTAATGTCTGAAAAGAATTGTTTCAGAATCTATGGAAGGGCTAATCTTGTTTGCAGTGCTGTGTCCTCTATGGAAATAGTTAATTATGAAGCTTCTATTTGCTGTAACAGCTTCTGAGGAAATTTCTTTTGCAAGTAGTGCTTCCAATCTTTGCAAGAATCCAAATACTGCTAACTGCTAACATAGCTGCTAACTAAATATAAGTAAGATAATTGTACTTAGTGGAATTTATTTATTTGTTGTTGCCTAACTCCAAACAATTCTGAACAATTCAAGCAGAACAACAAATATGCAATTAGGTTATCCAGGAATAAACAGATGATATATCTGGTTAACACAGCATATCATATACCTGACTACACTGTGTGCACAATTATTAGACAAGTTGTATTTTGGAGGATTAACTTTATTATTGAATAACTACAATGCTCTTGGTCAGTCCAAAATATTAATAAAGCTCAAACCTGAATATTTAAGAAAGTAAAAGTTTGGCTTTCTTAGGAGAATATCTATGTGTGCACAGTTATTGGGCAACTATTAGTGTGCAGAATTATCATGCAACTAAATGAAAAACAAAAATTTGCCCATCTCGTTAAAGTGAGTTAAATAAATAAATAAAGTTAAAGCATCTGTTAAAGTGAGAATAATAAACAACTCAAAATGTACAAATAACATTTCTGACATTAAAAAAAAAATCAGTGACCAATATAGCCACCCTTCTTTTCAATAACAGTCATAAGCCTTCCATTCATGGAGCCTGTCAGTTTCTTGATCTGTTGACGATCAACTTTTTGTGCAGCAGCAACCACGGCCTCCCAGACACTGGGAGGTGCTGTTTTCCTTCACTGTAAATCTCCCATTTAAGAAGGGCCCACAAGTTCTCAATAGGATTTAGGTCAGGTGAGAAAGGGAGCCATGTCATTATTCTTTCATTTTTAAAACCTTTACTGACTAGCCATGCAGTGGAGTACTTTGATGCATGTAAGGGAACATTGTCCTCCATAAAAATCATGGTCTTCTTGAAAGATGCAGAAAGATGTACCACTGCTTGAAGAAAGTGTCTTCTAAAAACTGACAGTAGGTTTGGGAGTTGATTTTGAGTCCATCTTCAACCTGAAGAGGTCCAACTAGCTCACCTTTAATAATACCAGCCCATATCATTACCCCACCTCCACCTTGCTGGCATCTGAGTCGAAGTGGAGCTCTGTGCCCATTACTGATCCAGCCGTGGGCCCATCCATCTGGTCCATCAAAAGTCACAACTTATCTGTTCATAAAACATTTGAAGAATCTGCCTTAAGATATTTCTTGGCCCAGTCTTGTTGTTTTACCTTATGTGTCTTGTTCAGTGGTGGTCGGGTTTCAGCCTTCCTTACCTTGGCCACATCTGTGAGCACTGAGCATCTTGTACTTCTGGGCCCTCCATGTAGGTTGCAGTTCTGGAATATGACAGCACTGGAGGATAATAGGTGTTGTGGTCCACCAGCAGCCTGTGGAGCTGGCAGCAGAATCGGACAGTGAGGAGGCTGAGGAGGACCATGGGCCAGTCCTGGAGTCTGGGGAAGGCTTGGACAAGGGCTCTGCATCAGAGGCAGAGAAAGGGCCATCTGGAAGGTATGTGCTGCCTCTGAAGCCTCCAGAGTCGGACCTCAGTGAGGCAGAGGAACGGGGAGCCTGTTCCTAGTGTGCGCATGCACAGAGCTGCCAGAAGGCAAGAACAACTAAAACAAAAGGGACGACTTGGGAGTAGGGCTGGGAGATGATTGGCCCCTCCCATAAGACTTAAAAGAGAAGCAAAGGCACGTGGGCCTTTGCAGGAAGCAATGTTTGTTCATTCAGTTCAGCTTAAAGCCTGAAGCTCTGTTTGATTCTGGACTCCTTGTGGCTTTGCAGATTAGGTCTTTGGCAGCGTGTCAAGGGAGATAAAGGTGGGTGATTATCCTGAAGGAAGTCTCCCAAAGGACTCTTTATAACTAATTGGGACTCATCTGTGAAGGAACAGAATCCATAGCTGTTGCAATAAAAGGGGGTTTGGGGACTACTCTTGTGTTTTAATGACTAGGTCAGAACAGTGGGTTCCTGATAACTTCACATTTGATTCTTCTCAAACCTTTGGCAGTTAATATGTGGGGGTTTTTTTCTCAACATATTTCTTGCAACCCTGTTGACTATTTGCAACAAAACTTTTGATGGTTCTGTGATCTTATCCCAACAGCTTAGCCATTTTAAGAGTGCTGCATCCCTCTAAAAGAGGGCTTGACTTTTCAGAGTCAGTTAAATCTATTTTTTGGCCCATTTTGCTTGATGAAAAGAAGCTACCTAATAATTATGCACATCTTGATATAAGGTGTTGATCTCCTTAAGCCACAGCCTCCCTCATTACACAAATACACAGCACCTGATCTGCTTATATTGACTAAGCATTTAAGTTTATGCAGCGTGGAGGTGGAAAATATGCATACAAAGGATGATATGGTCAAAATACACACTTGCCTAATAATTGTGCACACAAAGTGTAGTAGCTGTGACCTTGCTACCAAAGGCCTAGGAGAAGATATGACATACTAGATTTGGCCTTTGGTATCTTTATATGGGTGTATACAACAAATTAAGCAAGAAAAGAACCATCCAAGATAAGCTAAAATTTGTAGTCATTCTGTTTAATCAATACAAGGTGATGAAATTTTAATATGCAATTTGGTATATTAAAGTTCCTAAAGAGTTAAAAATAGAAGTACTCTGAAAGTAAAAACCTGTTACAGCACTTGAATAGGGTAATAATTAGAAGTAATCCCACTAAATTTAAGGGATTTATTTACTAGTAAAAAGATACTGGACTTCAGGTTCAGTTAACTTCATTTTGTATTCTAGCACCTGTTAATCAGTCTTTTGAATGCATTGGAATGTTACAGTAGCTCTATGTAAAATTGCATTGTAATGGATTATAAACAATATTCTATACAATTGCTCTTTCCCATTCCTGCAACTTTTTACTGAAAAGGAAGATAAGAATCTAAACCAGAAAACCTTGTACCAAAATAAAGGTAAGAATCAAGATTCTTCTTACTGCATGGCAAATGGTGAGGTATGTTTGTAGGTTCCAATGCTCTGGTACAGGAAGAACTCTTACATGCAAAGACTGAAAAAACAATATCCTTATTGCCTCTTATAAATGCAGATTTTTTAAAAATCATGTCAAGAGAGAAAGAGTATACTGAATATGGTTTTATAACTCCAAACCAAAATGAATTTAAACAAGTGATTGATAATATACTACAGTTCAGCTTTTAGGAGATCTTTTCTCAGAACATATATTCCTGAATTGGTTTTTAGTTAAACTGAGAAAATTATGAAGGTTCCAAGACTTTGAGACTTAATACATTCTCCATTGTGGGTGGAGACAGCAGCCAGGATGGGGTGTGCTCATCTGTTAGGTTGATAGACTGAGCCTGTCAAAGTTGCTAAGTCCCGCCCTTGTTACTGGGCAGACCCAGCTTTTGGCTCAGTCTGTCAGCCTAGACAGGCGTGTGGGACTGTTCCTCTTGCTGTTTTCTCTTTGTCTTTATTGGCATTTATCTCTTTTCCAGAGCGCTGCTCCCACAATCCATAGCTGGGTTCTTCTCTCAGCTGCGCTGAATTGACTGGGTGATAATTTTTTTCTTTCTCTCCCTCCTTCGTGCTGTGGTCACGCCCACACCTCCCATAGTGCACCAGTCTTTCACTCAGTCGCTGTGAGAGACTGGTGTGTTTATTCCTCTTCGTGCCTTTTTTTGCTTACAGCAACTTCTATTAGGTCGTGTAGGTTGTTTATTTATTTTTCAGTAGTATTTTTTGTCGGGGAGAGCCTTATTTAGCCTGCTGCTGGGTGTGTGTGACGTGTCGGGGGCTCCTGGCCGTCCCGCGCCCGTTCCTGCTGTCTTGATCCTCCTGCAGTGAGAGGAGATTCCGACCCATCAGGGCGGTCCTCTTCTCAGGCATTAGCCGCCGGTGTGTGCGTTGGGGTGTCCAGCCTGGCTGGCATTCCACCCACACCACCGTTTCTTTTCTCTGAGTGGCTCTCGCTAGAGGCGGCTCCGGAGTGTTCTGCAGGGTTCGCCCTGCAGCCTCTGAGGTTTATTTGAAGATTCGGCCGGCGCCGCGGTGAGTTGGGGATTCCCGCCGTCGCGTCATTTGTGATCAGCTGAGACGCGGCTTGGCGGAGCGCTTGGAGCATCAGAAGGGAGCCCAGACGAACCGACCCTCGTTTCCAACCTCGGGCCAGGTCGGATTAGCCCACTTTTCCCTGTCGGGGGGTGAGAGCGACAGAGAGGGACTTTGGACTGCTGTTTGGGGTCGCGGCTGCGGTTTATCGCTATCACTCGCCTGGCTGCCATTTTGGAATCGTTTTCTTCCCGCCGTTTTTTTCCGGCCGCCATTTTGTTTCTTCCGCTCTCCTGCCGCCAGATAGCCGTTTATTGTGTCGGGGCTCTTAGGTTTCGCCTAAGCCCGCGCCTTTTCCTAAAGCCGCTTGCTGGTCTCCCAACGTGGTATTTGGCTGCCTGGCATATCACTTGTCTGCTACAGCACATCTTCAAGGCTCAGGAGACAGTTGTTTTTTGTGTGGCTTATGTCATCTGCCATCGTGTCCTCAGGCCATTAGGGTTAGTACTAGCCCAGCCTGCTGAACCATTCAGGGCATTCCTGGTGCCTGGGACTGCCCTGTCTTGTATATAGTGGTTATTGAACAGTTTTTTTCATATTTACAAAGAATTCTTTTTTAAAAAAAAGGTTTATATATATATTTGGACACACGCTTCTGATATGGCAGACTCTCCATTGTCTTCTGACCTCGAACTCGAGGTCAGCCCGCCACGGTCTCAGGCCAAGCACAAGTCCTTGTCTCACCCGCGCTCCAAGTCCTCGTCTGTTCCAGTCCACTCCAAATCATCTGTGGCCGCTGAGAAAGATGCCCTTCGCCGTCATAGGGCGCTCGAGCGTCAATATGACAAGGCTAAGCATGCTTCCTCTGCTTCTTCTGCTTCGGCGGCTGCCGGGTCAAGCCATAGGGAGCTTTCTGAAGTTCAACCACCCGTTGTCTCAACCGGGTCCTTTCAGTCTAGGCCAGGTGGTTCGGGGCTCCGACCTTTGGCCCTGTCCAGGAAGACATCACTTTCGCTTCCGGACGTGGCGTCTGTGAGCCGGGAGGCTCCTGCTCCTTCTTTAACTAACAGACCAGAGGCGTCCTTCACCCCGTCTGCAACAGATCTACGTGCTCAGGGGTTACAACTTCCACCATCGCAACTTGATTTTCAATCACTGTTTTCTACTACCCTCTCATCCTTACTGGCAGCGGGACTTCAACAACAACAGCAACAGCCTCAACTCCCGTTGGTTCAGCCTTTGGCTCCCGCAACTGGTCACCTTCGCCCTTGTTCCCCAACTCGTCGGGACTCGGCCTCTTCTGAGGAATCTGACCATGCTGAACCATTGCCAGAGGATATTGAATTCTCTGACGATGAGGACCTGCCGCCGGAGGCTCCTGCCTTCTCTGGATTGTTCAGACCTTCGCTGTTTAAGTCGCTCCTGCACAAGGCTCGTCTGACTACGAACATGGGAGCATCGGTAGGCTTGCCAGCAGACGCTCCTTCCACTTCCTCTGGTCCACATGAAGCTCTATTCTCATCTTCCAAACCGGATAAGGACTTTATTCCCTGCCCGCAGCTCTTCTCAGACATCTTGCAGTCACCTTGGGCTCAGCCGGCCTCTTTGACGGCACCCAGTAGCCTAGATAAGAAATTATATTGGGCGGCTCCTGAGTTGGACAACCTTCTGGCAGTGCCGACTGTGGATCCTCCAGTCACTAGTCTTTCGTCTTCCTCTCTCCTCGCCACAGATTCACTGGATGTGCTTAAGTCAGATGACAGGAAGACTGAACTGGCCTTTCGTAAGACACATCAGGCCGCTGCTTGGGCTATCCGGACGGCTACAGCGACGTCATTTTTCAACTGGGCATCGCTGATTTGGTTACGCCAGCTCCAGGAGAGGTTGCCGCCGGAAGAAACCCGCTTACATCAGGATATAAATAAGATTGTGGTGGCAACCGAGTATTCGGCTGATGCGTCCCTCAACTCGGTGAAGTTTGCATCCCGGGCCTTGGCCTCTTCTGTGACGTCGCGTCGTTTGTTTTGGCTGAAGAACTGGAGGGCAGATTCAAAGGCCAGGTGGAAACTGGCTGCTGCTCCATACAAGGCCCCGAATCTGTTCGGGGAGGCGCTTGACCCCCTGTTGGTGGAAGATAAGGATAAACAGAAAGTCCTTCCTACCTCCTTCCGCCGTCCTGAAAGGCGCTATACACCTTATGCGCAGCGTCAGCCCTTTCGAGCCTCTTCGGGGCCAGGGGGCTCCTACCAGCAACGCTCATACTTCCCGGCGCCCAATCGCTTTGCAGACCGTCAACGGTTTCGGGACAGAGGCAGGGGCGCCTCCTCTGCCAAACGACCCTTCCGAGGGGCGGGATACTGTCCCTTTCGCAGAGGGAAGTGACTACGGGCCTCCAGGTCCCATCAGCGGCCGCCTGCAACTATTCCGCCACCAATGGGAGCTCTCGACCACGGACGCTTGGATTCGCCGTACCATCGCCAGGGGCCTCGCCATAGAGTTTGTCGACTGCCCTCCGTCTCACCTTGTCCGTTGCCCGATCCCCACGTCTCTGGAGAGACGACGCCTCCTGTGAGATGAAATTCATCATCTGCACATCAGGGCGATAGCGCCGGTCCCGTGGGATCAGCGGGGCTCGGGGTTTTATTCGACTCTTTTTCTGGTGCCCAAGGGCTCCGGGGGGTGGAGGGCCATCTTGAACTTGCGGCGTCTGAACTGGTCAGTATGTTACCGCAGGTTCAAGATGCACTCCCTCCGTTCTATCCTCAGTTGTGTGAGACGAGGGGACTTTCTACAATCTGTCGACCTCCGAGAGGCTTACCTCCATGTCCCAGTGGACCCAGCGCATCAGCGGTACCTTCAGTTCCAGTTTGGGGAGGACCATTTTCAGTATTGTGCCATGCCCTTTGGGCTTTCATCAGCCCCAAGAACTTTCACCAAGCTGGTAGCGGTGGTAGCGGCCTCCCTCCGGAAGGTGCCCGTACGGGTCCTCTGTTACCTGGACGACGTGCTGATTCTTTCCTCGTCCAGGGAACAAGCTCTTCGAGACCGGGACCTAGTCCTCAAATCCTTCCAGGAACATGGGTTCTCAATAAATTTCCCGAAGAGCCACTTGATCCCGTCGGCACGTCTTCAACACCTTAGGGCTATAATCGACTCAGAGTTGGGTCAGATCTTCCTGTCCTCGGACTGCCACAAGAGTCTAGGCGACCTGATCCGCCAGGTGCTGGCTCATCGCTCCGTCCCTCTTCTCCACCTATCTCAGCTGTTAGGGAAGATGGTCTCGTGCTTCTCGATTGTCCCTTGGGCCCGTCAACACTCGAGACCGCTTCAGTGGTACCTCCTTCCCTTCCAGCGAGACGGTCGCAGCGACTCCCTCTTCAAGGTGACTCTGCCCCCTCAAATCCGACTCTCACTCCGGTGGTGGTTGAGCCCCGCATTGAGCAGGGGATCGTTCTTTCTGGAGCCGGTCCGACTAACACTGACAACAGACGCCAGCTTATCGGGCTGGGGAGCTCACCTCCACAACCTGATCGTACAGGGCCATTGGTCCCCCTCAGAGCAATGTCTTCCCATCAATCTGCTGGAACTGAGAGCTATTCGTCTGTCACTCCGACACTTCCAATCCCAACTGGAAGGTCAACACGTCGTGGTCCTCACGGACAACGTGTCGGCGAAAGCTCAGCTAAACAAGGAAGGCGGCACCAGGTCCAGGACCTTGATGCTGGAGTCGGAACATCTACTAGCCTGGGCGGAACGTCATGTTCTGTCACTGACAGCAGATCACATATCCGGTGCCGAAAACGTCCAGGCCGATTGGCTCAGCCGGGAAGTGATAGACCCATCGGAGTGGCAGCTTCACCCCGACCTGTTCAGCGAAGCTGTCCTTCGATTCGGAAAGCCAAGGGTAGATTTGTTCGCCACACCACGGAATACACAACTTCCCCGGTACATGACGCGGTATCCGTGCCCGACGGCGGTGTCCCACAATGGTTTGAGGTGCAGTTGGCCCCAGGGACTTTTGTACGCCTTCCCTCCAATCCCGTTGATTCTGGGCGTTGTCAGAAAACTCCTGTTCGAGGGAGCGGAAATTCTGCTTGTAGCACCGGACTGGCCTCGGCGACCTGGTGGCACTGTCGATCTCGCCACCATGGTTAATTCCTCCTCAGAGACTGTCCTTGCGCCAAGGGGCCGTGAGCCACCCAGACCCTCAATGGCTCAAATTAGCCGTTTGGCATTTGAGAGGATAATCTTGAAGAAGGAAAGGCTCCCGGATGATGTCATTGACACGATTCAGGCCTCCCGTCGTGCGTCTACCTCACGTATATACGAGGCTTCTTGGAGGACATTCTGCACCTGGTGTGCCGCTAACCATTTGGACCCTACGACGGCTCAGGTCGCCGACGTTCTGACCTTTCTGCAATCTGGTCTGTCCAAAGGATTGTCTCCTTCTACGCTGCGTAGACAAACTGCGGCTCTTTCCATGGTCATCAGATGCCCCCCATATGCAGCGTTGTCACAGCATCCTCTCATTAAGGGATTTCTTCATGGAGCTGCGAACCTGAGTCCCCCAACGGTTCATCGCTACCCTACCTGGGACTTGACCATTGTTTTGCAGGCTCTTATGTCTCCTCCCTTCGAACCTTTGGGTTCGGTTCCTCTTAAGTTTTTGTCGTATAAGGTTGCCTTCCTTTTGGCGATTACCTTGGCTAGGACGGTCTCGGAGCTGTCCACATTGTTTTCAAGGAAGGACTCTGCATTTTTCATGAGAGCACGGTTATTTTCCGCCTCGACCCAGCCTTCCTCCCGAAAGTGAACTCCTTGTTCCACCGGGCCCAGGAGCTCATCCTGCCGGACTTTTGTCCTTCCCCTCGTCATCAGCGCGAGAAGGATTGGCATACTTTGGACGTACGTCGTGCGCTTCGGCGCTATCTCCGTCGCACAGCGTCCTTCAGGAAGACTGAGGCCCTCCTAGTGTCGTTCCATCCGGCGTCGCTTGGTCAGAAGATTTCTCCTTCGACTGTGGGCAGGTGGCTCAAAGCGTGTATTGCAACAGCATATGAACAGAAAGCGAGGCCCCTTCCGGGCAGGATTCTCCCGCATTCGACCCGCAGCGCGGCCACATCTGCAGCTTGGGCCACCCAGGCGTCAGTCCAAGACATCTGTCGTGCGGCCACCTGGTCATCTGTGACGCCATTCATTAGACATTACCGGATCGATGCATATGCTTCTGTGGAGGCGGCCTTTAGTCGCCGTGTTCTTCAGAGTGTTCTGGTGGACCGGGACTCAGGGAGCAGTCAGCCTCCTGCCCTGGAGGTTTAAGCTTGGGTATATCCCAGCTATGGATTGTGGGAGCAGCGCTCTGGAAAATGGACGTTGTCTTACCTGAACGTCCCTTTTCAGGGCGCTGCAAACACAATCCATTCCCTCCCTGTTTTTTTCTGGTTTTGGACAATTACCTGGGGCTTCCTGCTCCTTGTTCTGAGTTGCTGTGTTTGGTTTACTTCTGTTCGTTCTTTTGATCCAGGTGGTCGCGCCTTCGTGAAAGACTGGTGCACTATGGGAGGTGTGGGTGTGACCACAGCACGAAGGAGGGAGAGAAAGAAAAAAATTATTACCCAGTCAATTCAGCGCAGCTGAGAGAAGAACCCAGCTATGGATTGTGTTCGCAGCGCCCTGAAAAGGGACGTTCAGGTAAGACAACGTCCGTTCTGATAGCTAATTAGTGTTGGATTTATGGTTTTGAATCGGACTGTTTCTTGGACTTTGTTGGATTTCGCTTCGCTTCCACAAACTGTAAGATCTTCTTCCCCAGTAACCGGCTTGCTGGTTATCTGGGGGGGGAATATCCCTTTCCCACAGCCGGGCTCCACATTCCTGGTTTCTATTGGGTTGGAGAATTGTTTTTTGAGACTTTGTGGAGCTTCGCGCTCCCTTCAGCATTCTCGCTGGCTGTCGGAGATCGGAGCGGCTAAATCGTCATCTGTGGAGTTTCGCGCTCCCCCTGTCAACCTCGCGGCCGCCATTTTAAACCTGTCAGCCGTTTTCACGTTCTGCTGCTTCCCTGCCATTTAAGCTGGATTTTTTGCTCCTGTGTCTTCTGAGCCGGCTAGTGGAGCCTCGCGCTCCCATCTGGAGCCCGTGGAACGCGGCGCTCTTAATTCGAGCAGATCGCTGCCCGTTGCCTTACCAGAGCGCTGGTGACATTTTCGGCGCGAAAACGATTTTCAAAGGATCGCCGGCTTTGCGCTCTCCCTGGTCAGCGGGTGACTTGTGTATTGCCGAGTGGGAGTAGCGCGGCTCTCTGCGGGGGGTTTTTTACGCCTCCCATTTGACAGCAACCGTCTCCTGTGGCGGTTTTGGTGGCTAGTGAAGTTTCGCGCTCCCCTTATTGCGGCGCTTCCAACTCTCCTGTGCAGGGAATTGCTAGTGGAGCTTCACGCTCCCTTTGACAGCCCAGTTGATTCACCTGGGTGCGGTTTTTGCCACTTGTGGAGCTTCGCGCTTCCCTTTTATCATCGCAGCAGGCCATTGGTGACAGGATTGGCTGGTGGAGCTTCACGCCCCCCTTTTTTTCTCGCCTGCGCCTTTGGACTTGGCACCTTTGCGCAGCTGTCATCCTCCCCACCTGTAGGGCGGGGCACGTCATACCGCTTGGAGAGTGGAGTTTCTGCGCTCCCCTTTTTTCTGTAGCCCTGCTTAGTGGCCTCCAGACTTTGGTCTGTGCCTTTTAACGGCAGTTTTTTTCCCCATTGCGACTTTCTGACATCTGGGACTTCTGTCCTTGTCGCTTCTGGACGGTCCTTCTGGACTTCAATCATGCCCAAGAATTCACATAAATCGAAGCATGGTCACAAGGCAGGGCGCTCTGAAAGCCCTCAACATAAAGGGGCTTCTTCTACTAGGCGGGATGTCGACTCTGGCTCCTCCTCTAAACCGGTGGGTTCAGATCCAGCCAGGTCCCGCCACAAGTCATCTTCCCATTCTCTAACCTCTTGTGTGGAAGCCCGCCGGGATAAAGTACTCCAAAAGATTTGTGCCAAGGCCAGCAGGCACCAACCGTCAGTCAAGGAGACAACTGCGGTTCCTCCACGTACTGCTGCCACATCGAACTCTGAGGCGCAATCAGACCAACTGTCACTTCAGGATTGTCCTGCAGTGATTCAGACGACTGATCTCTAGGGACCTTCCACTGCTCTGGCTCCTGAACCCCCGGCAGAGCCTTCCCCGGCTGTTCAACCATTGTTGGACCCAGCCAAACCGGTATCTGCAACCACTCCTGGGGCGTCTGGGTCAAGCGCCGCACAACAGACAAACTTTTTGTCTCCAGAGCAAATTCAAAAGCTTATCACAGCGGCGGTGCAACAGTCATTGGCATCTCAGCCTCGGCCTGACAGCAGGGCGGCCTCGGTTCGCTCTGGTGGGTCTACTTCCCAGGTGGATGTCGAGCAGGAGGATGCTCTTTCAATCGAAGCCCTGGATTCTCCGGTATCCTCGATGGCGAGCTGAGCTTCTTCTCTGGCCGATGAGGGATCACGGGATTTGGAGCTTTCCGAGGACGAGGACCTTCCTCCGGACCAGCCCGCATTTACGGGCTTGTTTCCACAGGCCTTGTTCAAATCTCTGCTTCACAAGGCCATTGCTATGGCCCAGCTCAGCTCTCCCTCTCCGCTGCCGGCTACCCCGACTACGGCTAAAGGGGCCCTTAACCCCCTTTTTCTTGAACCATCCAGACCTGTAGACTCCATTCCTATTCCTCCTCTGTTCCTCGATGTTATCCGTAAACAGTGGTCCGCGCCTGGTTCGGCCCCGGCCCCTTCGGCGTCAGAACGACGGAACTTCTGCATGGCTCCGGATCTAACTACCCTTCTTCAGGTCCCGACCGTGGATGCCCCTGTGGCCGCTCTCTTACCTCACACTATGATCCCAGGTGATCCAGGTGAAGGACTCCATCCGGAGGAGCGCCGAGCGGAGCAGGTGTTGCAACGAGCTCACCAGGGCGCCGCTTGGGCCATTCGGGCGGTGTCTACAGTGTCTTTCTTTAATCACACAAGTCTCCTATGGCTCCGCCATCTACAGGAGACTTTGACTACAAAGACAGGAACAAAGTTAGGCAGGAACTGAACAAAATTATTGCTGCCACGCAATTCTCAGCAGACGCTACCCTCACTGCTGCTCGCTTTGCGGCTAAATCGCTCGCCTCTTCCGTCACGGCCTGACACTTGGTCTGGCTCCGCCACTGGCAAGCCAACACCAGGCATAAGTGGCGTCTGGCCTCGGTTCCGTTCGCTGGTTCCAAACTGTTTGGCGATCCTCTTGACACCTTCTTGACTGAAACCAAAGACAAGAGGAAAGTTCTCCCAGTTGTCTTCCATAGGGGGGAATCGAGATTCCACCCATACCTGTCCCGTCCCCATTCTCGTTCGTATGAGGGTGCTAATTTTTCCTCTTCCTCTGCCAGATATCAAGGGAGTTTTCAATCTAGGCAGCGAGTCCCCCAGGACAGGGCGCCCAGAGGTAGGACTTTTGTTTCCAAATGGCCCTTTCAAGGGGGAGGAGGTCGTTTCTCCAGGCACCGTCGTTAACTGCATCCCGGATCCTCCTATAGGGGGCAGACTGGCCCTCTTTGCCCCTGTTTGGAAGGGTTCCACCTCGGATAAATGGGTCCTGGCCACCTTACGATCTGGGTTGGCCATCGAATTTCTCTCCCCCCCTCCGACGTTCTTTGTGCGCTGTCCGCTTTCTAATGACATCGAGAAACGGTCCCTTATGGACTCAGCAGTTCAGCATCTCCTTTCAATCAGGGCTATTCAACCCTTGCCCGAGATTGAACAGGGGATGGGATTCTATTCCCATGTTTTCCTTGTACCAAAGTCATCGGGGGTGGGGTGGGGTGGAGACCTATTCTGGACCTTAAGCGTCTGAACCGGTATGTAGTATACCGCAAGTTTAAAATGCAGTCCTTAAGATCTATTCTCGATGGTGTTAGGAGGGGTGATCTCCTCTCTTCCATAGACCTCACCAAGGCCTATCTCCATGTTCCCATCCTCCCCTCCCATCGAAAGTTCCTTCGGTTCTACTACGGGGGGCACCATTACCAGTATCGGGCCTTGCCCTTTGGACTTTCCTCTGCCCCTCGTACCTTTACCAAGGTACTGGCTGCTTTGGCAGCATCCCTTAGGGCTAAATCTATTCGTCTACACTGTTATTTAGACGGTATTCTCATTTTGTCTTCTACCCAGCAGCAAGCCTCCTCTGACCTGCAGCTTACTCTTCAGACTCCGGCTGCCCATGGCTTCTCCATTAACTTGGAGAAGAGTCACCTTGCCCCTTCTACTCGTTTGGTCCATCTAGGGGCTCTGATAGATTCGGTGGTGGGGAGGGTTTATCTCTCGCGTGAGCGTCAGGATAGTTTGAGGGCCCTGGCTTCTAAGACTCACCAGGCTAGTTCTGTGTCGCCCCTTGTCCTGTCCCAGCTCCTGGGAAAAATGATATCAGCCATATCGATAGTTCCCTGGGCCCAGCTGCACTCGAGGGAACTGGGGTGGTGGCAATCTCCTGCGATATCCCGAGGTTGTCTCTTCTTCGACCCACAGAGAGTAGTGGTGACCACGGACGCAAGCCTCCAGGGGGGCTCATTCCCAGGGTCAGGTTGCTCAGGGCACCTGGAACAGCACCGATGCCTGTCGCCCCATCAACTGGCTGGAACTGTGGGTGATCTACCTGGCGCTGCAAGCCTTTCATCGCCTCGTCTCCAATTCTCATGTCCTGGTCCTCACGGACAATATCACAGCGAAGGCCCATGTCAATCGGCAGGGGGGCACTCGGTCCGTCTTCCTGATGTTGGAGGCGTTGAGGTTGGGGTTCTGGTCAGAGACTCACCTCGCCTCGTTGCGAGCGGAACATATTTCCAGCGTCACCAATGTTCAAGCGGACTGGCTAAGTCGTCAGCGTCTGGATCACGCGGAGTGGCACCTCCTTCCGCGCATCTTCTGCCAAGTTGCGGCTCTTTTTGGGACTCCAATGATCAACCTCTTTGCCATGTCAGAGAATGCTCAGCTGCCGCGCTTCATTTCGCGGTACCCATCACCTCATGCGGAAGCCACCGACGCCCTCCGCTCCCCGTGGCCTCCAGGACTCCTATATGCCTTTCCTCCGGTCTCCCTGCTCTCTCGAGTGATTCGCAAGTTGTTGCTGGAACAAGCGGAGATCATCCTCTTGGCCCCGCATTGGCCCCGCAGACCTTGGTTTGCGGACCTTGTGTCATTGTCAACAGCCCCGCCTTGGCAGCTTCCTCAGCCGGTGGACGTTCTCACTCAGGAGGCCATGAGGCACCCGGACTTGCAGTGGCTCCGTCTGACCGCTTGGCGGTTGAGCGGTGCGCCCTAGGGGACGCCAACATCCCGGCAGATGTGATACACACCATTCAAGCGTCACGGAAATCGTCTACAGACCGCATTTACACGGCCACCTGGTGGGCCTTCTGTTCATGGTGTGATTGGAACAGGGTTCCACCCCTCCAAGCCTCAATTGTTAATATTCTGGTGTTTCTGCAAGAGGGCCTTTCCAGAGGGCTGTCTCCTAACACTTTGCGAAGGCAGGTGGCGGCGATCTCGTCGATAATTACCTTTGGAACATTGTCCTCTCTAGCCCAGCATCCCTTGATCCACCGTTTCTGCGTGGTGCTACGAATCTCTGCCCTCCAGTTGTACATAGGTATCCAACTTGGGACCTCTCCATTGTTCTTAATTCGCTCACAGCTGCTCCATACAAGCCTTTACGGACAACTAGCCTGCGGCTTCTAACATGCAAAGTTGCCTTTCTGGTAGCTATTACTTCGGGTCGCCGCATCTCGGAGATGGCTGCTCTCTCCATCCGTGATGACCTCTGTGTTTTCCACACGGACCGTGTGGTACTTCGGCTGGACCCTACATTTGTGCCTAAGGTGAATACCACCTTCCACCGCATGCAGGAACTTGTCCTGCCCAATTTTTGCCCGCGTCCGGTCCATCAACTTGAACGGCGGTGGCACTCTCTGGATGTCCGCCGGGCACTGCGTATCTACATTAAGCGAACTGCGGGCTTCCACCGAACAGAATCTCTTTTTGTTTCCTTCCTGCCGGTTTCTTTAGGTACTAAGGTGTCGTCGATGACCATCAGACGTTGGATACGACAGTTGATAGCCAAGGCCTACGAGCTACGTTCCCTTCCGAGACCTCCTCGACTAACTGCACATTCTACCCGCAGCGCGGCAACATCGGCAGCCTGGGCCACGCAGGCCTCATTGCTCGAGATCTGCAGGGCGGCTACGTGGACCTCGCCTTCTCCATTCATCCAGCACTATAAACTGGACAAATTTGCTTCGGCAGATGCCGCCTTTGGTCGTAGGGTACTGCAGCGGGTCTTTTCTGGGGAGGGTGTTTCGGACCAGCCTGATCCCACCCTGTCGTAGGGACGTGAATCTTTGGTATGTCCCATCCTGGCTGCTGTCTCCACCCACAATGGAGAAGGGGCGTTGGTCCTACCTGAGACGCACCTTCTTGTTGGGTGGAGACAACAGCCAGACCCTCCCTTCGCCAGTCTGGTCTCAATTTTTTGTCTATTTACTTTCTCCTTTGTTGGTGTCCCACACGCCGAGCCTGTCTTCTTGTCTTCGCCAAAAGCTGGGTCTGCCCAGTAACAAGGGCGGGACTTAGCAACTTTGACAGGCTCAGTCTATCAACCTAACAGATGAGCACACCCCATCCTGGCTGCTGTCTCCACCCAACGAGAAGGTGCGTCTCAGGTAGGACCAACACCCCTTCTCCAGGGTGCTAACTAGAGAATCCAAGGAATGGGTGTTAACTCTGCATTTCTGCCCGGAGACTGAGTCTGTCAATCTTTTGGTCATGCCTCCTTTCCTTTGTGTGCCCCAGTTTTGACTCAGTCTTTGCTCAGAAGAGATGTTTGAAAAGGCTATTCAGAACGAAAAAGACAGAGTTCATTCCTTGAATTCTTGACAGCTCACAGTAAGATAGTCAGCATCGCGTAAGCCTTCGCAAGACAGTGAATGGCTTGGCTGGCTCCCCAGTCCATCCAGCAATGCTGCCTTGCACCAAATCATTTGGCTGGCTCCCCAGTCTGTCCGATATGGCCACCTTTGTCCCGGCTGGCTTCCTGGTCCGTCTGACATAGCCGCCTTGCTCCGGCTCTAACAGATAGAGCCGAGGTCCCTAACTGAGCCCGCAAAACAGCAGAGGGGACTGGAGTTACTGCATGGTTAACTCCTGGTGCATACTCCAAAGTGGCTAGGTGGGAAAAACCGCAGCAGCAAGGTTCCTGTTAGGAATAAGCCTGCCTTACCCAGAAGGACCAAAACTTCAGAATGGTGGATCCTATGGCTTCAGGAATGCCAGAAGTGAGCAGGGAGGACTAGGGCTTCCCAATCCAGCCCCAGATTCCCCAGAAAAGCTCCTTGGCTCCAAAATTGGCCATCAAAGGAGTGGCTGACAGAATACGGGCAAAAGCCCTTTCCTTCCAAAAAGCTTCTGAAACTGAGGAGAAGGATGCCCAGGGATGTCAAAAGGCCCTGGATAAAAGAGTTTCCAAGGCTGAGAGGGAAGCCGAGTGATGGAGATGGGAAAATTCCCTTAGGGCAGAAAGAACTGTCATTTCCCGTGTTTTGCCAGCTCAGCTGTTAGATCATTTAAATGATGCAAGGCAACAGATGGCTCTGTGCTCTCAATCCTCTCAGCCACCATTTACATCAGACTGCAATGAGGCATTTTTTGCTCCACTGTCAAACCTGCTGCCAGCAGAAAGAGATTGGGAGCCACTTCCAAAGAGGTTGAATTCTGCGCCAGAGGCCACCTTTACACCCACAGCAGTGGGGCTCCACCCAAGGGAGAGCCAGGGACCTGAAATCTCTTATCAGATAAGAATTCTGATCTCAGAGGCCATAGCGCAGGGGATTGCTGCAGGCTTGCAGCAAGGACATCAGTCTGCTTCTGTGGCATCTGACACCCCCTTACATCAGGGCCAACATCTAGCACCCCAGGCTCAAAGAGAGTTGGCGGCCTTTGAAGGACCTCACTCACCCACTTCATCCATGCAGAGCAGGGAATCGCTCTTAGGAGATGAAGACCTAAAAGAGCTGGTGCTTTCAGAGGATGAGGGGATGGCCCCAGACCCTCCGGCCTTTACAGGGCTATTTTGCCTGGCACTCTTTAAATCCCTACTATATAAGGCCAAAGCCACAGCCCACTTGGGAGCTGACACAACTGCATAGAGTCAGCATTGGGCCTAATGGACCCAAGTGAGTTGCTCTTTTCGGAGCCAACCACGGAGAGTGAGGAAATTCCTTCACCTAAACTATTCCTGGACAAGGTCCAGAGGCAATGGTGATAAGAAATTTTATAATGTGGTCCCGGACCTCACTGAGGCTCTACAACCACCTATGATAGATGGACTAGTAGCAGCCTTGGCATCCTCCACCATCCTGTCTAACAACATGGAGGATGCCCTGAAGATAGAGGACAGGAAGGCAGAGCTGACCCAAGGCACATCAGGCAGCTGCCTGCATGTTTAAGGCAGCAATGGCCGCCTCATTTTTCAATAGAACCTCCTTGCTCTGGCTTTTCCAGATGCAAGCGAGGGTTCCACCTGATGACCTCCCCTTCCATAAACTGGTAGCAGAAATGGAATAATCGGCTGATGCCACCTTGAATGCCGCCAAATTCACTTACAGGGCCACCGCTTCCTCGGTGACAGCCCACCACCTGGTGTGGCTTCATCACTGGCAGGTGGACAAGTATAAATGGAAGCTAGCCTCTGCTCCCTTCAAGGGTGGCAAGCTGTTTGGAAAGACCCTAGAGCCCATTCTGGTGGAGACCAAAGACAGAAGAAAGGTCCTGCCTTTTCTATACAGGCGAACTGAATGCCGTCCCTCACCTTATTTTTGTAGGCCTCCATTCAGGCCTATAGGCACCAGCTTTGGCATTCCTTACCCCCAGAGGGCATACCCCGACAGACAGACCACCAACCGGACAGATCCGGATTCAGGGATAGCAACAAGCAACAATTCCAGGCCAAACGGCCATTTTGTGGAACTGGAAGTCATCCCTTTCAAAGCTCCAGATGACTGTGAACCCAACTGGCCGCCTAAGTCTATTTACGGACCAATGGGAGGCAACCATGACAGATACTTGGGTCTTGAACACGGTAAGACTAGGTTCACCCTTGAATTTCTATCCACACCCTCAAGATTCTTCATTTGTTGCCCCATCTCGAAGGGCAACAAAAGAGAGGCCTCATGGAGACCGCGATCCAACATTTGTTGGACATTCAAGCTATTGAGTCGGTCCCAGAGGACCAAGAGGGGCAGGGATTCTATTCCATTCTATTTATAGTCCCAAAGACCTCAGGGGGAGTGGGGAGAGGAATTATGGACCTGAAGAGATTAAATATCCATTTGGTTTACAGGAGATTCAAGTTGCAGTCCCTCTAGTCCATACTGGAAAGCATCCAAGAAGGTGATTTCCTAACATCTATAGACCTGACGGAGGCATACTTCCACGTGCCTATCCTACCATCCCACTGGTGGTTCCTGAGGTTCTATTATGCAGGCCGACACTATCAGTACAAGGCCCTACCGTTTGGCCTGTCTTCACCCAGGATCTTCACCAAATTACTGGCGCACACCTCAGGGCAATCCCTGTGTGCATCTAATATTACCTGGATATATTAATATAGTCCTCTCACCTCCGGGCGACAGAGGATCTGCAAATCACAATCCGGGTCCTTCAGGATCATGAATTTTCCATCAATTTCAAGAAGAGCCACCTGGCTCCTACCAACCGACTGCTACTCCTGGATGTGGTCATAGATACCAGATCATGCGAGGTCTCCCTATCCCAGGAGCGTCAGGTCAGTATAAAGACCTTGGCGAGTCAGATCTGAGTGGACCGAACAGTCTCCCTGGCCCTCCTCTTGCAACTCCTGGGCAAGATTGTACCCTGCATATCAATCATCCCTTGGGTATGCCTGCACGCCAGAAATGTACAGTGGTTTCTCCTGCCATACCAAAGGTCCGGCAGGAGTAACTCAAATGCCAGGGTTCAGGTTACATCAAATGTACTTCAATCCTTCCAGTAGTGGATGTCCCAGGCCATAACCAAGGGATGTGCTTTCAAGGAGCCCAGCCACCTGACCATCAGCACAGATGCCAGCCTTTTTGGCTGGGGTGCCCACTTCTAGTCCCAGATGGCACAAGTGCAGTGGACTTAGGAACGGTATCAACTGGCCGGAGCTCAAGACAGCCCACGTGGCCCTCAGATGTTCCAGGACATGATCTCTGGCCACCATGTGCTCATCCTGATGGACAATGTGGCCACCAAGGTCCATATCAACTGCCAAGGAGGCACCCACTCCAGGTCCCTCATGCGAGAGGCCGAACAATTGGGCCTCTGGCAGAGAGATATCTTCTTCCCATCAGAGCGGAGCACATCTTGGGGACAACGAATGTACAGGCAGACTGGCTTAGCAGAGCCACAGTCGACCTCTCAGAGTGGAACCTGCATCCAGACCTATTCAGGGAACTGTCAGAAAGTTTTGGCCCCCCTGGTCCTGGACCTGTTTGCAACGCCATCAAGTAGCCAGCTGCCCAGGTTTTACACCAGGTTTGCAACACCGAAGGTGGAAGAGGTCAATGCACTCCGCAGTCCATGGCCCCATGGGCTACTATATGCCTTTCCTCCTCTTCCCCTCATTCCAGGGGTAATCAGGAAGGTGCTGGCGGAGAGGGCAGAGGGCCTGTTCCTGGCTCCCCATTGGTCCAGATGGCCATGATATGCAGATCTGGTCAGCCTGTCAGTATCCAGGCCCTGGAGGATCCCTCCAGACAGAATCTCCCTCAGTCAGGGGGTCTTAATCCATCCAGAACTGCAGTGGCTCCAACTGACCATATGGCATTTGAGTGGAGAGTTCTGAGGCAAGACAATTTCTCCTACAATGTAATTCAGGCAATCCAGGCCTCTAGGAGGCCATCTACTAACAGAGTTTAGGACTCAACTTGGAAGGCCTTTTGTGGCTGGTGTTCCAAAGGTCACATTGATCCCATATCTGTATCAGTGGCCGAGATCCTGGAATTCCTTCAGGAAGGGCTGGACAAGGGCCTGTCCCCTAACACCATACGCAGGCAAGTGGCAGCTCTGGCCTCGGTGTTATCCTGCTGGGATCTGGAGTCCCTCACTCAACACCCAATTGTGTGCAGTTTCATTAGAGGTGCAGCTAACCTAAAGCCTCCTGTGGTACACAGACACCCCACCTGGGACCTGCCCAAAGTACTACAAACTCTCACCTCTGTGCCTTTCAAGCCGTTATGATCAGCCAGCCTGTGCTTCCTCACCCTCAAGGTAGTCTTCCTCGTGGCCATCCCTTCGGCCAGACAAATATCTGAACGGGCGGCCCTCTCTATAAGAGAGTACCATATTTCATTCAAACAGGGTGGTTCTGCAGTTGGTTCCTCCTTCCTTCCCAAAGTGAATTCCTGGTTCCACAGGGCACAGGAAATAATCTTGCCAGACTTCTGTCTGGGCCCGAACCGTGCCCCGGAGAAGAAGTGGCACACCTTGGACATTAGGAGGGCCCTCCACACCTACATCAAGTGAACAACTTCGCTCAGGAAGACGGAGTCCCTGTTTGTATCTTTTCAGCCTTCTACGCTGAATAACAAGGTTACACCATCGACCGTAGGCCGGTGGATATGAGCATGCATTGCCAAAGCCTATGAGCTTCAGGCTCTCCCATTGCCTAGGCGAGTGATAGCCCATTTCACCAGAAGCACAGCCACAATGGCTGTGTGGATGACACAGGCCTCTATCGAGGACATCTGTAGGGCAGCAACATAGTCCTCTATATAAGACATTACAAACTGGATGCCTTCGCTTCAGCTGAAGCGGCCTTCGGCAGGCGGGTGCTTTAGAAAGTGCATATAGACTTGGGGACTCGGAACCAGACTGTTACTCACACTTAGGACAGCCAGTTTTGGTATGTCCCATTCCTTGGATTCTCTACTCAGGGTAGAAGGGGTGTTGGTCTTACCTGATATGCTCCTTCTCAGTGTGCTGAGACAGAATCCAACCCCACCCTGGCAACTGTCTGGTCCAAAATCCAGGAGTGGCCAGAATCAGCACTGGAAATAATGTCAAGTCAATCGCTACGCCTCATCAATACTGGGGCACACACAGGCAAAGGAGGCGTGACCAGAAGATTGACAGACTCAGTCTCCGGGCAGAAAGGCAGAGTTAACACCGATTCTTTGGATTCTCTCTCAGCACACCAAGAAGGAGCATATTAGGTAAGACCAATGCCCCTTTAATATAGTTTCAAGTTTAATTCGACATGATAGAGACTTCCTCCTATCAATAATACAAATAGTAGTTTTTAAAAACTTAGTGGCTTTTCTCAGATTTAAATATCTTTTTCCTTGAACACTTAATTGAGCTGATATAGAATTTAGAACATTTAGGAAAATGTGCTATCCGTAATACACCTTTTTCTGGGCTTTTAATCCTTTGTAGAAAATAAAACAACTAAACATGTCAGAATATTGCATATCACGTCAGTATGGAATCTTTAATATATTTAATTAAGAAATAAATCTTATGGAATAAAGTTAAACTGTCATTTGGGTAAAAATAACTTTGTTAAAAAACTTATTTTTCTATGGGTTTTTTTTTCCTGATAGACTTTGTGAGCAGTTAATGTAACCCAGTCTACTGGCAATGTAATACAGTATAAAATTAAGGGTTCCTTATTTAGATCTTTTTGAAGTATAGTTATAGTTTCCTTGAATAGTTAGGTGGTGAATGGAAACAGAATTGAACCTTAGGATTGTGGTAACATACAACACATTTTCATAAACTGAAAACATTTTGTTCACATTAATATCTTAGAAAGTTTCTAATTGAGGTAAATGAAAACGGATTGCATTTGTGGTCCATTTTAAAATTTGTTGCACTTTGATGGCAGAAATGAAATAGATTATACAGATCATAAATTCATTTGGCAGCAATCCCAGATATGCAGGTGTTTTTCTCCCACATCAAACTCAAGCCTTAAGATGAAGCTGTCTGATGCAGCTGTCTTTGTCTTCCAGTTTTAACTTTGTTTTACTGTAACAGTGCACCTGTATGTCAGACTTATTTATTCTATTATTTATTCTGTAATGCAAATGTAAAAGCTATCCTGGCAAATGTGTAGCTTTAATTCCTCTTCCGCATTTGATTCTTCATTAGGGACAGTACCAAATTCAATTGCATATGTGTAAGGTACATATGTGTTTCCTTTCTGAGATGGAATGCAAAGCATGTAAAATAGCTCTGCAAAATGCTTTTAGATAGCTAGAAAAAGCAAAATAGAGTAAGTGCATGTGTGTATAAGTACAGGTAGCAGGGGTGAAATGCTCCCGGTTCGGACCGGCTCAGGCGAGTAGGTAGCGATGATTGAATGAGCCGCTCTGGTCCACACACCGGCTGCGCAAGCGCAAACCCAACCTGCCGCTGAATTAAATAAACGGTGTGCACTTGTGCAGCCGGTGTGTGGACCAGAGCGGCTCATTCAAGAAGGAGAGTGAGTGACTCCGGTACCTTTCGGGCACTTGCCTTCCTTGACAGCCAGCCGCGGGAGAAAGGTGAGCAGTAGGAGTCTGGGGAATGGGGTGGGTGGGCGGAGCCTCCAGCTGCCATTGCCACCATTTCTCCAAACCACCGGCCATCATCGCTACCTACTCGCCTGAGCTGGTCCAAACCGGGAGCATTTCACCCCTGCTACCTGTACTTATACACACATGCACTTACTCTATTTTGCTTTTTCTAGCTATCTAAAAGCATTTTGCAGAGCTATTTTACATGCTTCACTCACTCTCCTTCTTGAATGAGCCACTCTGGTCCACGCACCGGCTGCACAAGCACACACTGTTTATTTAATTCAGCGGCAGGTTGGGTGTGCGCTTGCGCAGCTGGTGCGTGGACCAGAGCGGCTCATTCAAGGAGAGTGAGCGACTCTGGTAC
>WNWU01013765.1:5212332-5342424 GCA_012654045.1 Ptyas mucosa | reverse complement strand
CCCCCCCCCCCCCCGCAGACTTCCCAGAGCAAATACAGGGTATAGCATTTAACAAACATACAAAAAAGAACCTAAGCTAACTATCTATAGATTAATCTCCCTCTTGCACTTTAACTCTCCTTGTTCATATCTAAATATAACTATTTAAGCCAGTTATTGCTTGAAAGTAATCAATCCGTCTTCATTCTTATCCATTCTTCAGCAATAAGCAACTTTTCTTTCTTCCAATATTACACGATCAAAACCCAAATACAGTTAACCATCACATCTCCCACCTTTACATATATTAATTCATTGACAAAATATTTTAACCAACTTCAAATGTAATATATTATAAAAAACCTTATTTTTTCTTTTTTCCCCCATAGACTTATGTTAATTCTTCCTGAAAACATTCCTTACTTAATAATTTTACATAAACTTGTTCATCTTATTCTCTATGAATCCACTACATATAATCAAATAACATCTTCACTATATAATATCTATAAAAAATATTGTAAAAACCTTCCCTCAACCCTTGTACCACTTATATTTTCCTTGTAACCACAAGTTTATATTTATTCCTCAACAAAACATTGCTTGGTATAATATAAATGTAACTTAAAACAAAGTATAAAGGTTTAAACAATATCCTTCTTCTAACCCATAAACTTATATTAAGTAATCTACACTGTCCATAACTTTTGCACCCACAATATTTTTCTTTTAACCCATAAACTTGTATAGATTTTTCAACAAAGGATGCCTTGAAATATAACTTTTCAAAACACACACACAAAAAAAATTAATATCCCTTAATATTAGTATACTTCAAGGCAAAAGTGAAAGTTTAGACAATAACCCATAACAATTCAAACATAACATCCCTTAATATAACTTTTCCCAACCAATCATGTCCCTAAATACAGGTAAAACATTCATTTTCACTATAATATAACTTTTGAACAAATCATGTCCCTAAATACAAGTATAATAATCTTTTTCACTATTACTATCCTTCCCCATAAAGAGGATTGCAATTTTTCCATCTCCATTTTTTCCTGACTTTTTTGCGAACCTTCTTCTTCAGTCTCTCTTTAAATGCAATTAGGAGTCCATTTTTATAGAAGGGTTATAAAATTCCACTTCGAATCTTCCGTCTTATGTAAGAAATCCCAGCGCCTCCTGACAATTTTCCAGTTATCTGTATCAAAACCTCTGGGAAAATCTCTCTGGATATTTCCTGGTTACACTCCTTCGAGCCTCGCTGTCTTTCCTTCTTAATTTGAAAAACATCCATTTCATTTTTCAGAGGCACATTCAACTGGATTGTTTCTTCCACCTCTTCGAACTCATTGTTATTTGGCAACTGAAATACCGATACAGTATCTTCACTTGTATCCTTATTTCGAATTTGAGTAAAATCCTTCTTAAAAACCCCTTCCACTCTTTCCACTAACGCGGAGGTAAATGATTCTAAAACTTCTTTAAAGAGATCCACAGTCAGTACTTGTGTATTTGTTGATATGTGTAATGGAGAACCTTCAACACTTTCAAAAAAGCCAGCCATTTTTTTTCCAATAAAACTTTCACTTTATACTTTCCAGCAACTAAGCCAATTATTCCAATCCTTAAGTGGTACAAGTCTTTTTTTTTCTTTTGAAAATTTTTTAAATCCTTCTCCTTTTAAGATAAAGTTCTCTTCTTCTGAACGGGCTTTCAGCACTACATAATACTTTGTATCTAACTTTCACTTCTTCACGTCCCGTTAGAGTCAAATGCCATTTTACTTTCCCTTTCTCCCATAGAAATTCAGAGAGAAGCAATAAAGTTTTCGGAGTTAAAGTATAGTACTTGCAATTTTAGTTTTTCCTGTATTTGCTCTGCCAGCTTTCAAGTCCAAAATCCTTTCTTTCTTTAAAATTGAGTTGCTGGGGTGGTCACGATGCCTAGTTCTGCTTAAAGCAGAAACGTCCCGGGTCCGGAGCAATGATGGGCTTCACCGGGGACCTCTCACCCTTTACGCCCCAGATTTAAAGAAAAACCTGGGGCTCCTGGGGAGCTCTACCCACACCTGTTGGCTCTTCTTTCCCCCCTACTCCCAGGGGGAAAGTTTTCAAGCCGCTAGACAGCTGATTTTCGCTGTTCGAGCTGCTCTAACGGAGTCCCAGGGCTGGCGCTCACAGAGGAGTGTCTTTTGGCGCCGGCTGTGCCACCAGATGTCTGCTCATTCTCCTTCTTGAATGAGCCGCTCTGGTCCACGCACCGGCTGCGCAAGCGCACACCCAACCTGTCGCTGAATTAAATAAATGGTGTGTGCTTGCGCAGCCGGCGCATGGACCAGAGTGGTTCATTCAAGAAGGAGAGTGAGCAACTACGGTACCTTTTGGGAGCTTGTCTTCCCTGACAGCCAGCTGCAGGATAAAGGTGAGCAGTAGGAGTCTGGGGAATGGGGCGGGTGGGCTGAGCCGCAGGAGAAAGAAATTTAAAAAGTTTTCCTACCGGGTTCTGTGGGCTTGGCTTGGTGGAAAGGGGTCTTGTGACTGAGTGGGCGTGGCTGTGAGTGACATTGAGTTGGCCATGCCCACTCAGTCACAGGACACCCCCCCACCAAGCCATGCCCACAGAACCAGTAGGGAAAAATTTTAGATTTCACGTCTGACAGGTAGTCCTTGATTTACAACAGTTCATTTAGTTACCGTTCAAAGTTACAACAGCACTGAAAAAAGCATCTTATGACCATTTTTCATAGTTACAACCTTTGTAGCTCCCCCATGATCATGTGATCAGAATTCAGATGCTTGGCAACTAGTTCATATTTACGACTATTGTTGTGTCCCAAGATCATGTGATCATCTTTTGCAACCTTCTGAGAAGCAAAGTCAATGGGGAAGCCAGATTCACTTAACAACTGGGTTGCTAATTTATCAGTTGAAGTGATTTACTTAACAACTGTGGTAAGAAAGGTTGTAAGATGGGGCAAAACTCACTTAACGAACATTTCACTTAACAACAGAAATTTTGGGCTCAGTTGTGGTTGTAAGTCAAGGGCTACCTGTACAGTATTTTTATGATGCTGTATGACATGAGAAAAACAATGGTTGCTTGGTACAATCACATAATGAATAGTGTATAAAGCAGCTGTTTATGATCTTACCCTCTGAAAATTTACATTATCCATATATAAAGTATAGTAAAAAAAAAGCTGCATGTAAAACTATTTTCCTCATAAGTAGGAAGGGAAGATCAGGAACCAGAAATCGCTACTCAAATGAGACTCTTGATATCAGAGGCCAAAGCTCAAGGGATTGCTGCAGGCCTGTAGCAAAACCGTCAGATGGCCTTTATAGCATCTGATATCACCCTAAACCAAGGGCAGCATTCTGCACCTCAGGTCCCAAAAGAGCTATCGGCCTTCCAGAGGCCTCATTCCCATATTTCCTCCATGCAAAGCCAAGATTGACTCTTGGATGATGAGGAGCATAGGGAATTGATGTTATCTGAGAAGGAGGAAATGGCTCCAGACCCCCCTGCCTTCACAGGACAGGACTCTTTTACCCTGCCTTGTTTAAGATACTATTATACAAGGTCAAGAGACAGCTCACATAGGAACAGACCCAGCTACGTCAGATTCAGCATTGGGCTTATCTGACCCAAATGATTTACTGTTTTCAGAGCCTGCCACAGAGAACAAGGAGATCCCCTCCCCAGAATTATTCCTGGACGTCATCCAGCGACAATGGGCCCTACCAGGAGCGTTCCCACCTCCAAGCAGAAATTACAAGAGGTTCTACAATGTGGTCTCGGGCTTCACTGAGGCGTTGCAAATACCAACAATAAATGGGCCTGTGGCGGCCTTAGCATCCTCCATCATCATGTCCAAAAACAGAGTCAGTCTAAAGAGCAGAAAGGCAGAGTTAACCCATTCCTTGGATTCTCTCTCAGTACAGAGAGAAGGAGCACATCAGGTAAGACCAACACCCACTTTACAGATTTCAGTAATTCCATGATCAGGAACTGGCTACAAGCTAGAGCCTACAAAATGTATACTGTAAAATTCCATATTGAGATTTGCAATCACTTTTTTAATGGCTCCATAGCAAGCTTGCCACACCTAACAAGTAACCTGTTTATTTGATGTGAAGCTAAACTAATTGTTAAATTACTGGAAGTCCTGCATGTCAGACTTCTCTTTCCAGAGAATGAGAATGTAGGAATTTGAAACAATTAATAGGGGATAAAGTATTAGAAGATAAAGTAAGTTGTCATGCAGACCACCCACTGGCTAGATTAAACATTGAATGAGTAGTAGTTGGTGAAAGAAATCATTGATAAAACTGTATTTTGTCATCAAGCTATATTTCTATACTGCTCATATATGTTGCCTGACTGTATAAATGTATCTTCTCTTCTTGTATTTCAGAGACCACCAATTTCATATTGGGAGAAATCATTTTCTAGCTTGCGTATGTGAGATAACTAGAAAAAAAAACTTACTAAGCAATGATGTTAATTGTTAGGGCTGTATTGTCATTATGTGCACCAATGGCATTACTGTATATTAATTATTTTTTCTTTTATTGTAATGTTGCAAATCATGTTATATTGTATTATTTCAATGGGGAATCAATGCAGTAATGTTTATATAATATAATTACAATTATTAACATATTTAAAAAGCTTAAAGTATTGAAATATTAAAAATTTCTTATTATGTGATGATGATGATTCAGTCGTGTCTGACTCTTGGTGATTCTATGAGCCAGGTCTCTCCACATCTTCCAATCTTGCACTACTACTTCGAGTTTTTCCATGCTTTGGCTGATGTCACTTTTGACAGTGTCCAGCCATGTTCTTTAGCGGCCTGTTTTCCTTTTACCACTAACTCCTCCCAACTTAAATGCTTTCTCCAGTGAATTCCCCCACATGACATGGCCAAAATAAGTGAGAAGCAATTTTGTGACTTTTCCTTCTAAAATGAAAACAGAAAAACAGAGTTGGAAGGGACCTTGGAGGTCTCCTAGTCCAACCCCCTGCTTAAGCAGGAAACCCTACACCACTTCAGACAAATGGTTATCCAATAGCTTCTTAAAAACTTCCAGTGTTGGAACATTCACAACTTCTGGAGGCAAGTTGTTCCACTGATTAATTTTTCTAACTGTCAGGAAATTTATCCTTATCCTTAGGTGGTGAACATACTCAATATTACTCCATCCTTTTATTTTCCCCACAAAAACAACCCTGTGAGGTGGGCTGGCCTAATAGAGTGACTGGTCCAAAGTCACTCATGCCTAAGGTGAGACTAAAACTCAGTCTTCTGCTTTCTAGCCTGGTGCCTTAACCACTAGACCAAATTTACTTCACTTTCCTTGAATACATGGCTTTTAAACAATCCTGGAAGTTAGCTGCCTGAAGAATGTAATAGCATATAAAATGTTCTAATAAAAGAATCTTGGATTCAACTCTTTCCTTCGTTATATGCAACATCCTCATGTGATGCTCTTCCCCAGATCTAATGGCATAAAAACTTGGGGTAAAAATCTATTTTCACTAAAAATGTGTTTTGATACTTCTGAAATTTGATACTTTATAACCTTCAATTGGGTGAAACTGTGTGTTAAAGAGCAATAATTTTTGACTCAGTGTACTTCAAATGGACTAACAGAATACATCCAAAATCCAGGACCCATGACTCCTGTGGGATTGAAATTTGACAAAGTTGTGGCTGCTTCAGTGCTACCATGCCTTCCAATTATACTTCCTAGAAAACTGTGCATTATGTGACAGAAGGGAAGATGGGAAAGGCGTATCCTTGCCCTCTTTACTGCTTCCCTCTGGCCTTTGCACCAAACTGATTGGTGGCAAGGCCCGACAAGCAAGAAACCATTGGCTGCTTTGGAATCAAATTAGAAATTTCTTAATGACAGTGGCTGGTAAGGGAAGAATGAAGGAGCAACTTGGTTGTCTTGCTGGTAATATTCCACACTGTGAAACTGCTCAAAACAGAAATAATGTAGTACTAACATAAGCTATTATATTATACTATTTGGTAATATAAGTGTATATATATAAGGTAATATAAGCAGTCAGATAAGAAGGAGCTGGAGTTTCCAGGCACGGAGGTCGAATTAAAGCAAAGTCCTCAATCTTGGATTGCTTCAAGGAAGGTTGGGAAGCCAGGTCAGTAAGGGATCTGGTCCTTTTCCTGGACTTCATTATGTAATATAGTGAAAAATCTAGTTTCTGAGACGAGTCCAGCTCCAAAGGAAGAGGAGTCAAGAGGAAACAAGCCCTGATGCAAATAACAGCAAAATTCCTCACAAGTAAGGCAAGGATCCTGCCCTCCCGTCAGAGCAAGGAGCAGGGAGTAAGTAAAAATAGTAAAATAAGTAGAATAGAAAAAATAGTAGTTAAAAATAAAATAAAAAATTAGTCAGATAAAAAGAAGTCAGATCAAAGCTAGGCAGTACTTGGCTTCCAAGCTAAAGCAATAAATCCTAGATAACAGCAACAAAAAACGGCAACAAAACACTCCCAAGACTGAGCCCAGCTCAGGTTGTTAAAAATTGTTAAAAATACAGCTCCAGGTTGCATAAAATTTCAAAAAATATAAAAAATTTAAAACTTGGGAAATTTAAAAACTAAAACAAAGCCTTAAAAACAGTTAGTAGATAAAATAAGTCAGTTTAAGCTTGGTTAGGAGCAGAGAGCCTCCTACTTGCCTCCTGCCTGATCCACCATCTTGGATCTCCCAGTTGAACCGGTTGTTGGAAGAGTATAAGTGAAAGAAATCTATTAAAATCACCTGTTAGTTAGGAAAAGATTTTTTCTGAATGAAAGAGAAGAATTTATATTGATATTAGTGTTATCAGGGTTCCGACTGATGCCCTAATAAAAGCAGGAGCCTCAACCCAGTTTTCAAGAAAAATCCAGTCGTTTATTAGGAGTGCCATGTCGGCATGGACCTAATGAAGCCAGCTCTGACCCCACTCAGTTCGCACCTTGACCCTCCCCACAAGAGCCTGGTGGTGCAGTAGACTAAAGCACTGTGATTAACATTCAGCTGCCTGCAATTACTGCAAGTTCTAATCTCACCAGGCTCAAGGTTGACTCAGCATTCCATCCTTTCTTTTTTTTTTTATTGAAAAAGTTTTAACAATACAAATTTTTCCCCCTTTCCCCCCCCCTCCCTAGCCACAGATTGTAGAATACATGTAAAAAGAATATATAAATCCTTCCCATCCCCACCCTAACCCTCCCCCTCCTCCCTCTTCCCTCCCCCCCTTGACTTCCATTATATGCAATATTAATATTCCCAAACAATATATATGTTATTCAAACTTCCATATCTTTTTTCTATATTTACTAACATACTAACATAGTCATCTCAGCTAAAAGCGATATAATATTTTCTAGTCTGATACTTATTCTGTACATACTCAATCCATAATTTCCATTCCTGTATATACTTCTCATGCGTCTGATCTTTTAAAAAAGCTGAAACCTTTGCCATTTCTGCAAATCCAGCCATCTTCTGGGTCCATTGATCAACCATCGGTAAAACATCACTCTTCCAATGTTGGGCAATCAACAACCTAGCTGCTGTCACCATATACAAAATCAATTTAGTTTCACCCAGTGTAAAGTCTTTAACTATACCCAATAAAAAAAATTGCGGAGAAAATTGTATTTTTTTCTTTAAAACATTTTGCATAACCCACCAGATTTTTATCCAAAAAGCCCTCACTTTCCTGCAGGTCCACCAGATGTGATAATATGTAGCATCTAAACAGTCACATCTCCAACATTTTGGCTGCACATTAGGGTACATGCAAGACAATTTCTTGGGGTCTAAGTGCCATCTATAAAACATTTTATAAAAATTTTCTCGTAAATTTTGTGAGTGTGTAAATTTAACGTTCTGAACCCATATTTTTTCCCATGTTTCCAACATAACTGGTTGAGAGAAATTTTGTGCCCATTTAATCATACAATCTTTAACTAGCTCATTTTCTGAGTCTCTTTCTAACAAAACATTATAAACTCTCTTAATGTGCATTGGACCTGTCCGCTTTATCTGTTCAACCAATTCTACTTCATATTCCATTAAACCAGTTTGTTGATCTTCTTTCCATCTCATCTGTAATTGATTGTACTGCAACCAAGTCAACGATTTCCCTTCTTCCAACAGCATATCCAAAGTCTTCAATCGCCACCTGCCCTCTTCAAAGTAAAGTAACTCTTTATATAAAAACCCCCCGAGTGACTTAATATTTGTATTCCACATGGTATCAGCGAGATCCAGCCAAAACGGAATCTTATAATCCCAATTAGTTCGGTGCCTTCTCCAGACTCTCAACAAGGCATTTCTAAGTAAATGACTGTTAAACACTTTATCCACTTTGGTATCATAAAATAAGTATGCATGCCAACCCCAAACCAGGTCATGGCTTTCTATATTCAACAAGTCAGTCTTAGTTTTCCCAAACCAATCACTTAATTGTATCAATGCAGTTGCTTCATAATATAATCGAAGGTTTGGGAGTTTAAGACCACCTCTCTCACGAGTATCTTGCATTATTTTCAGTTTGACTCTTGGTTTTTTATCATTCCAAATAAATTTGTTCAGTCCTTTTTGCCATTCTAGCAATGGTTTGTCTGATTCAAGCACCGGTATCATTTGAAATAAAAAGATCAGTCTAGGTAAAACATTCATCTTTACTGCTGATATTCTTCCAAGCAGTGATAACTGCAGTTTCTTCCAGTTTTGCATATCTTTTTGTATCTTTTGCCACAGAACCTCATAGTTATTTTGAAACAGTTTAGCATTGGAGTCTGTGATTTGTACTCCTAAATATTTGACCTTTGAAACAGTCTCGAAGCCTGCCATTCTTTCCAGTTCCTTTTTTTTGCTCTCTGTCAGATTTTTGACAATCATTTTAGTTTTCTTCTGATTCAACCTGAAACCAGATACCATGCCATACTCTTCTATAATATTTTTCATCTGGATTATTGAGTTCATAGGTTGTGATAGGGTAACAACCAGGTCATCTGCAAATGCCTTAGTTCTATAGTCCTTTTGCCTTATAACTATTCCAGTCAAGGAATTCGAGTCCCGTATTGCATTGAGTAAGACTTCTAAAGTTAAAATAAATAATAACGGGGATAATGGACAACCTTGTCTGGTGCCTTTTTGTATGTTAAAATTCGATGTTAAGCATCCATTGATAATAAGTTGTGCATGTTGCTCTTGATAAATTGCACCAATCGCTTGTATAAACCGCTCCCCCAAATCCATTTTTTCCAAAGTCTTAATTATAAAGTTCCAATTCACGCGATCAAAGGCTTTTTCCGCATCCAAAAAAACCAGCACTGCAGAGATCTGTTTATTCTTATCTAGATAGTCCATTAAGTCTATAACTTGCCTAACATTCTCCTTCATATATCTGCCTTCAATAAATCCTGCTTGGTCATGATGAATTATCTTTTGAATAACTGGCATCAATCTGTTGGCTAGTACTTTTGCAAAGATTTTATAGTCTGTGTTTAATAAAGATATTGGTCTATAATTTTCTGGTTTCTTAGGACCTGATTCTTCTTTTGGAATCAATGAAACAAAAGCTGTTTTCCATGAGGAAGGTATCTTACCTCCTAGTTGTATATTACGAAATAAATCTTTAAGATGCTCAATCATTTCTTCTTGTAAAGTTTTATAATAAATTGCAGTTAAGCCATCCGTCCCTGGAGCTTTAGCTGTTTTTAATTGTTTTATAGCAAAACTGATCTCCTCCACTGTTATCAGTTGTTCCAAACTTTTCTTTTGGCTCGTTGAAATTTTTGAAACTCTCTTGTTTTCCAAGTATTCATCTATAGTAATATTCTGTATGTCATCTTTAGCATATAACTTAGTATAATATTCCAAAAAGGCTTTTTTAATTAGATCTTGTTGGTAAACTTCTTTATCAGCATATTCAGTACTATCAATAATTCGTGTCGATGCTTGCTTCCTCAAAGTATACGCCAACCACCTGCCCGGTTTGTTAGCATTGGAAAAAGTATTGTGCTTTGCAAATTGTAAGTTAGTTGCCGTTTGGTCTGCTATAAGCATTTGAAATTGATCCTTCAGAAGTTTTATAGCCATTTGCAATTTTCCGTCTGTTGGTTTTTGTATCAATTGTTGTTCTTTCTTTTTTATCTCAGATTCCAATTGTAGTCTTTTCTTCTGCTGACTTTGCCTGTGTTTAGAATTCATTTGAATTAGTACTCCCCGCATATATGCTTTAGCTGCATCCCAAACTGTTTCAATAGGGGTGCCTTTGTTCAGGTTAAATTTAAAAAACTCCTTTAAATGCTTTTTGAGTTCAATTATATTCTTTTCATATCTAAATAGATTCTCATTTACTCTCCAGGATCTTCTTTCTCTTTTACCCATCTCGATTTCCATCCAGACCGGACTGTGGTCAGTCAAAGTCCTAGGAAATATCTTTATTTTCTTTACTTTAGAGAGTAGATTAGAAGTTAAGAGAAAAAAGTCTATTCTGGAAAAGGATTTGTGCCTGTCTGAGTAAAAAGTAAAGTCCAGTTCATTTGGGTTTCGAATTCTCCAAATATCTTTCAGTTCCAAATCCTCTTTCAGTTCGAAAAAAGCTTGTGGTAATTTATTCCCTATTTTGGCCGTGGTTTTTTTATCCAATCTAGGTTGGATTACTCCATTCCAATCGCCCATTATTATAGTGTTTGAATAGTCCCAATCCAAAATTTTTAAATGAAGTAGCTTGTAAAAAGTTTCCTGCTGTTGATTTGGGGCATATATTCCGACCAACAAAATTGGTCCAACATCTGTAATAACTTCAACTGCAATATATCTTCCATCTTTATCTGCTTCTATAATTTTTGCTACAAGTTTCTTATTTATATATATCACCACTCCATTCTTCTTTTCCTGATTTGAAGCAACAAATTGCATTCCCAATTTTGAATTTATCAAGTATTTCTGATCTTGCAATTTTACATGAGTCTCCTGTAAACAGATAACATCATTATGAAATTGTCTCAAATAGTGAAATATCTTCCTTCTTTTTTGCGGAGAATTCAATCCGTTTACATTCCAAGACAAAAATTTAAGTGCCATTTGACCCTGTCTGAAGTTTTGAGAGCAATTGTTGAAGATTCTCTCCTACAGTAGGAATCTTCGGTTTAGCTCCTCCCATGACTTCAGCTTGCTGTTTATCTTTGGTTCTTTTCTCACGCTGTGGCTTACTATATTCTTGCTGCTGTTGCTTCATTTGTTTAGACATTGCTCTGGTTATGCGTTGCTCTTCCACTTTAGATGTTGTTACTTCCAAAGCCATCGCCTCCTCTGTGATAGTTTTAGACATTTCTTCCAAAGGAGAAGCTTCGAATGGTGCAAAAGGATCAACCACAACACCACCTACTGCTCCCATTAATTCTCTTGCCTCCCTTTGCGACTGCCTTATTTGTGCTTCTGTTTCTTGATCAATCTCGGCTTGTAGTTGAGCTTCTTTATCTATTGGTGAAGATGTGCGTGGAGGAGGAGAACCCGCTTTCAAAACATTGTAATAAAATTCTTCTGCTTTTTCAATAGTATTAAGGCGGTATCTCACTCCTCGCAGCCTGAGTATTATACCTATTGGGGCATCCCACCTAAATTGTATGTTCTGTCTTTTCAATTCTGTCACCAAAAATCCAAAATCCTTTCTATCTCTTAACATTTTAGGCGGTAGTTCTTTAAAAACTCCAATCTCACTTCCATCAACTTGAACTGTTGTAACAAAAGAATTTTGCAGAATTTCATTTCTCATTCTTCTATCTGTGAAATATATAACCACATCTCTAGGCAGTTGTCTTTGTACCGCCACCCGAGAATTAACTCTGTAGACCTTGTCCATCTTGCACAAAACCAGATCTGGTTCCACTTTCAACATAACTGCCAAAGCCTCTGCACAAATTTTCCTAAGATCTTCTCTGGTGTTCTCTTTAACACCTCTCAATCTGATAGCATATTCCATTGATCGAAATTGCATCATAGTAATCTCATTTTGCATTTTCTGTGTAACTTCTTCAATTTCTATAATTTTTGAGTCAGAAGCTCTGAATTTAGTCTCCATCTCTGAGGCAAGATTCTCCACTTTTTTATCAATCTGCAGCGCTACCTCAGACAGGCCTTTAACCACTGTTTGAATATCTTGTTTGAGTGAGTCATATTTCTCTTGAAACATTCCTTTAAGCTCCTTCTCTGATCTTTGAATTTCTTTAATAATAATATCATATTGGCTTTCTTCCTTTGTCTGAGATTGCAACTGCGCTGTTTGAGGCTGCTTCTGTTTATGTGTGGGGGAGCCCCCCCCTGGTTGCTTTGTTGCCATTTTACCTCTTAAAGATCTTCCTTTTCCACAAACTCTAACAACTTTTCCCAAAAAGTTCTCCAGATTCAATCAGGTCTATAAGAGTCAGTTGGTATTTTTATTTTATGTTATTTTGTTTTTTGAATACTTCTGCCACTTCCAGCCGGATTTGTTACTTTAAAATGTAGCCGGATACAGTAATCAAATTACTTTCACTTTCAGCTCTCTCAACTAAGAACAGGCGCCATTTTTTTTTCCCTCCGCTTTCCTCAAAGCCAATTCACTTTCACTTTAAAAATTCTTTAAAATAGTCCAAAAAGCTTCCAATACTTGCTGTTTAGTGAGAAGTTTGAAATCTTCCTTACTTTTCTTTGTTATTAGTAATGCTGCCGCGCTGTCTTGTTCTGCTTTAAAGCAGAGTTTCCCAGTCGTCCGGAGCTTCAGCGGGGTGGATAGGGAGTCCCACCCTGTTAACTCCCCAGAAGCAAGAAAAGCTTTCTGGGGGTCTCACAGGGGACTCTACCTGCAGCCGCCGGCTCTCCTCACAAGCCCTTTGCGTCTCGGAGTTTTACGAGCCGTTTCAATTGCCGAAACGACTCTTTTACGAGCGATCGGGCTGGCGGTCTTCAAAGGACCGTCCACAACAGCTGACGGCAACAGCGGAAGTCAGCATTCCATCCTTTCTAAGGTAGGTAAAATGAGGACCCAGATTGTGGGGGCAATAACCTGACTTTGTATAAATATATCAAAGTATGAAGGCTATTGCTTAACGCATTGTAAGCCTCCTTGAGTCTCCGGAGAAGGGCGGCATATAAATCAAATTTTTTTAAAAAAAGGTGTGTCATCAGTCACATTCCCCAACAAAGCAATTTTGCAGGTCATAGGACTCTGACTGTTACTGGTTTCTTTTCTTTTTTTAATTATTTTTATTGAACATATGTCATCATTTTATATTACATTTACAATCTTTTCAGTGCTCCATCATCAATAATACTCATACATACATAATATTCCTTATTCTTCCTTTAAATATATATGTTATCTTTAGATTTTAGTATACCTCTCAAATTACCTTATATTTAATCTTTACTTCTATTCTCTACCATTTGTACCATATGTCCCAGACCAAACAATATTCCATTTCCCATCTTTCTTTTAATGCCAATGTTAGCTTATCCTTCTCAGCACAATCTAACACCTTTTTGATCACCATTCTCTTGAAGGGCGTGCTGTCCTGTTTCCAGTTTTGTGCATAAGCAATTCTGGCCACAGTTGTTATATGCAATATAATATATTGAATTTTCTTACTGTAGTTTCCTCTTATTATCCCTAGTAGAAATAATTCTGGTTTTTACTCAATTCGTTGACTCGTAATTTCTTCTAATAATTTTCTTATTGTGATTCAGTACTTCCTGGCTTCTGGACATGACCACCACATATAGAAGAATGTACCTTGGACTTCCGGTTGAGCCGCCGGCATCGCCAGACGCTTCTTTGCGAAGCGCCAGCCCCAGACTCCGTAGAATCGCAAGAACAGCGAAAATCGGCTGTCTTGCGGTTTGGAATCCTTCCCCCCAGGAAGAAGGGGGGAAGGAGAGCAGACGGGTGGGGTAGAGCTCCCTAAGAGCACCAGATTTTGCTAATAATCTGGTGCTCGAAGATGAGAGCTCCCCGTGAAGCCTGTCAAAGCTCTGGACCTGGGATGCCTCTGACGGGGAAGTTTTTCCCTGTCAGAACTAGATGCCGCGGCCACCCCATTAAACAACTTTAAACAAATACTTCTTGAACCAAGTTGGCGGAGCACAAGTTGCACGAAGGAAACAGCAAGTATTTTTTTTCTTTTTTTTTAACTCCAGGGATTTACTTTCTTTAAAAGATTTTTCCTAAGTGGAAAGTGAAAGCAAGATGGCGTTTGAGTTTCAATGGGGCATGAAGAAGTGAAAGTTAAAAGCAATTATTGATAAGCCCCTGTTTGAAACGTAAAACTCCTTTTTGAAAAGTGGATGAAATAAGAAAGGATGTAATAATAATAACTCAAGCAGCAATATAAATTAAAAAGTCTTTTTTTTTCCTTTTCTCTTCTTGAAATTCTTTTTTTTTCTTTCTTCTTCTTTTTCCCCGTCCTTCTGGAAGGGAAGGAAGAAGGGGGGCAAGATGGCTGGGCTTTTTGAAAACAAAGAAAGTAAAGGAGGGTTATTTAACCCTCAATGGTCTGACTTTGAGGAAGCTTTGAGCTCAATTACCTCTGCTTTATTGAAAAGAATTGATACTATATTTCAAGCTTCTCAAGCTGGAAACAATGAAATACATGGAAATACTGAGTTGCAATCTAGCAGTGGGGGATTGAATGAAGAGCTGGGAGAGGAAAAAAAACAACAACAGACCATAGCAGATCTTACAGAAGAGAGAAAGATGAAGGCTGAGCAGGAGCAAGAAACTCTGGAAGTTGATGAAATTTTGGCTACACGAATTTTTTTTTATAAAATTCAATCTGTACTTAAAGAGCTGTTCCCAGAAGAAGCTACATTCCTGCAAAAAGTTTATAATATCCAATCCCAAAAACCGCAAAATTTTACTGGAGTTAAAAAAGGCAGAGGGATCAAAGTTAAGAAGAAAGTTCGTAAAAAGGAAAAGAAGAAAGCCTGGAGAAATGGAAAATAACCCTGCTTGACGAGATGATGGTCCTTAAAAAGTATTGTTTAAATGTTTAAAGATTTTGAATTTTTGGGGAGAAAAAAAAAAGTAGACAGCAGTTTAATGCCAGTTAACCAAGTGATGAACGATGAGGAGGCAATCTATAGCTGTATTGGAATATTTTGAGAAGAATAAACAGATCACAGCAATGCTGGTGTGTTGGGCTGTGAAATATGCCCTGACTTGAAGGATTTGGAATATTTTATTAAGGACTGTGATAAATCTGGATCTAACTGTAAACGTAGAAGTTTTATTGAATATACTAAACTGGAGCTTCCTGTTTGATGGTAATAAATATAAGGCAAAAGGACTATGGATCTAGAGCAGTGATGGCTAACCTTTTTGCCGTCGTGTGCCAAAAGTGGGGGGAGTGTGGGGGGTTGCGGGTGCGGGTGCCCACATCCATAATTCAATACGCCCTGCCCTCCTGCGCATGCACACGTGACCCCCACACTTCCCCATGCTTTTGGCACGTGATGGCACTGTGGGCCTAGTAGGTCCGTTTTTCCACCTCCCCAAGCTCCAGAGGCTTTCTAGGAGCCTGGGGAGGGCAGAAACAGCCTTCCCCATCCCCCTGGAGGCCGGAAACAGCCAGTTTCCCTACTTCTGGTGGGACCAGTAGGCCTGAAAATCAGTTGGCCGGTGCGCACATGCGCGCTGGAGCTGAGCTAGGGCAGCACTTGCGTGCCCATCAATATGGCTCCACGTGCCACCTGTGGCACCCGTGCCATAGGTTCGCCATCACGGATCTAGAGCAAATGCAGCTGATCTGGTGGTTTCCCTAATACGTCTGATGAATCTACTAATCTAATTTTTGACTGGATTTGATGGATATTATTACAAATACAACTATAAAGTCACTCGGGGGTTTTTTTTTATAAAGAAGCAACTTTCTATTTAGGTGGGTAGACGTAAATGATGAAGATATTCTATACGCTGTTGGAAGATGTGAAGACAAGAAGATTAGCAACTGGTTTAATCTAGTATGAAGAATTTAAATGTTTGATATAGTTATTAAATGATGTTTTATCTGTATTGATAAATTTATAAGAGGTTTGATTGTTATATTTCTTTTTTGACTAAAAAATTTATTATTATTGGTTTTTTTATTAAGTGTTTTAACTATAACTGGACCTTGATGGTTTAAAAATGGAGGACGGAAGACTTTATATAGTATTTTATTTTAAATTTGGGGGGGGGTTTGATTGAGGGTTTTTTTATTTTTCTTTGTTGGGTTTTTTTTCTCTGTTTTAAATGAAAGAAGTTATAAAATATTTTGTTAGATCGTATAGACTTAATAATTTGCTAAGTATTAATTAGTTATATTGAGTAATGATAGGTGTGATTATGTAATACTTAATTGTTTTATTAACTGCTGTAACTATAAACGGAGACATGGAGATTAATTCTGTTGAATTAGATGGAATAAGAAGAAAGAAGACTTGCTTTCCTTTTATCTACTTGTTTAATGATTAGGATTATGCTAAGTGAGAAATGGAGTTTAACTTAGAGAATTTGAGTTGTATTTTATCTTGTATTTGTATTTGCTCTGGGAAGTCGGGGGGGTGGTTGGGGAGGGGGGAGAAAATGTATGTAAAATTTTTAAAACTTTTTCAATAAAAAAAAAAAGAATGTACCTTGATTATGTTTGCATTTCCAGCAATCCACAGATAGATTTGAAAACATTTTGGCCAATCTAGCTGGAGATAAATGCCAATGATAGAACATTTTGTATAAATTTTCTTTATAGGCTGCCAACATTGTTAATTTATAGTTTTTTTCCCATAATTTTCCCCAATATTTTAATTCAATATTATAACTGAAATTCTTTGCCCAGGCTATCATGGCTTCTTTGACAGTTTCTTCTTCCATTTTAAATCTCAGGAAATAGTTATATACTTTGATTATCATTTTTTCCTCAGTCCCCTGTATTATTTTATCAAGTTCTTGTTGCTCCTTATAGAAGCCATATTGTTCTAAATCCTTTTTATATCTTGCCTGAATTTTCAGGTATGTCCACCAATCTATATCTATCCCTTGTTGTTTTAACTCTTGGTTTGTTTTTAACTTCCCTTGAGCATCTAATAATTCTTTGTACCATACAATTTTATCTAAGTCCAATACGTTTGGGTATATCATCGCCTCCATAGTTGATAGCCACACTGGTATTTTAGTATAATGATTTTTCTTTATTTCCCCCCATACATATAGAAGAGCTTCTCTCACTTAGTGTCTCTGAAATTAGGCATGTACTTTACTTTTCCCTTCCCAAATAAATCCATGCCACCTTAGTTGCAAATTGTGCCCTTCTAATGTCAGTATCCTTTTATTGTTTAGATTTATTCAGTCCTTTATCCACGTCACAGCCGCTGCTTGATAATATAGCTCCTAGTCTGGGAGTCCAAAACCGCCTTCTGCTGTCTTGTAATAGTTTTAATTTTATTCGGGATTTCTTTCCTAGCCAGACAAATTTAACTGTTTCTTTATTCAGCTCCTCAAAAAAAATCTTCCCTAATTGTATTGGTATTGTTTGAAATAAGTATAGAATTTTTGGTAATACATTCATTTTGATTGTGGCAATTCTTCCAATTAATGACAGTTGCAATTTCCTCCAAGTATCCAAATGTTTTTTTATTTGATGAAGCAATTTATTATAGTTATCTTCTTTTATTGAGGAGCATTTTGCCATCAACCAAATTCTAAGATATTTAACCTTTTTGGTTATCTGTATTTCCAATTTCCTCTTGAGTTCTTCTGGCTATCAGTAATATTTTCGATTATTATCTTTGCTTTGTCCTTGTTTATTTTAAGTCCTTCCACCTTGCCAAATTCTTCTATTTCTTGTATTAAATTTGTTCCTGTTTCTAAGGGCTCCTCTATAAAGAATACTAAATCATCCGCGAACACCTGTATTTTATATTCTTCTTTTTTTATTTTTACTCCTTTTATTCCTTGTTCTTGGTGGATATTAAGAAAGACTACACAAGTAATAAAAAAAAATAAAAAGAAAAGAAGAACATTGCCAAATACATTTTTTGAGATGGTACAAGAACTAAATTTGCAAGATACGTGGAGACACTTAAATTTGAAAGAAAATCAATGCACATATTCAAATCCTCAAAATTCATGGTCGAGGATTGATATGATATGGATGAACCCAGAATTGGAAAAGGACGTAGAGGAAATAGAAATCATGACAAACACCTGGGCAGACCATAATCCTCTGAAAGTGAGATGGAAAGGATTGAAAAAAAGGAGATGGACGTTGAACCACAAGATTTTGAAAGAGAAAGCTTATGTCCAAATGATGGAAAAAGAATTGAAACTATTCTTTAAAGAAAATAAGAAAGAACAAACAACGCTGTAAAATTTGTGGGATACCACTAAAGCATACATTTGAGGATTAAGGATAGCATATGTAGCATGAAGAAACAAGGAAAAGAGGAAACAACAAACTATGCTTCAGGAAGAACTCAGGAAACTGGAACTAACACTACAAAAAGAACCACAGAATGACAAAATCAAAGAAGAAAGGGCTTAAAATAAAATTTAATGACACAAGAAGAAAGGGCACAAAATCTAAAAATAGCAAAACAATTTTTTTGAATACGCAAATAAACCTGGGAGATGGCTTTCATATAAATTAAAAAAGAAAGAGAAGAAACTAATACAACAATTGCTAGACGAGAATGGAAATCTACACTATGGGATGGAAGAGAAGATAAATATTACACCAAAAATTTTTGAAGACTTGTATAGTCAAGAAGATGTATCAGAAGAGAATATAAAACAGTATTTAAGGGAGAAAGGACTAACAACAATATCGGAAACTAAAAGGGAAATGTTGAACGACAAAATAACTTTGATAGAATTAAAAGAGGCAGCCAGGAAACAAAAAAATAATAAAACATCGGGACCTGATGGACTCCCTGCGGAATTATACAAAAATATACAAGAACCATTGAGATGATAATGTTGGAACTATATAATGAAGCCTTGGCTGAAGCCAAATTACTGAGATCATGGTCCAAGCATATATTACGTTAATATTAAAGGAGGGTACAGACCACCAACAGATTAAAAACTATAGGCCTATTTTGCTTTTAAATGCCGGCTATAAAATATTTGCTGCCATAATTGCAGAAAAAGTCAAAAAATTACTAAATGAAATGATTCACTCAGATCAAAACAGGTTCCTACCAAAAAGGCAAATTAGAAACAATATGAGAATGGTAATGAGCGTCCTGGAATTCTATGAACCATACCCCGAAAAACAAGAGCACTGATATTCTTAGACGCGCAAAATGCGTTTGACAATTTAAATTGGCAGTTTCTTATTCAGCAGTTAAAAACTATGAATTTCGGGGAAAAGTTTGTGGGGATGATAACTACAATAGACTCCATTCAAAAGGCAAATGTAATATTAAATGGGAAAATAACAGGGAAATTTAATATAGCGGTGTAAGACAGGGATGTCCGCTGTCACCTTTACTTTTTATTCTCTCGTTAGAGGTATTGCTAGCACATATTAGACAAGAACAAGGACTGTTACTGGTTTCTGTGGAGATGGCCTTGACTTTGGCCAGCTAGGATGTGCGTTGTTTTGACTGAGGTGCAAATTCCTCGATGCAGCTGTGAGGTGTGATTCCCCATCCCCCTGCCTATGGCAACTCGGGAGCAGGTTAGGGAAACTTCGCAAGTTAACATTCGGCTTCCCTTGCTTCCCAAAGGCAACCTGTGCAAAGCAAAAACAGTTTTAGTACAGGTATAAGTTTTAGGGATGTGATCCCACCCCCCGGCTTTGTTGGGTTCCTTTCATGGAATTTAGCTGTGAGGTGATCACCTTTGGATGTTTCTGCTCTTTACCCAGGATGCCTCTGATAGAGGGTAACCTTTCCACTTGATTAAGTATTGGAGTTGCCCCCTCTGCCACCTAGAGTCGAGGATGCGTTGCACCTTGTAATGGGTTTGGCCCCCTATGACCACTGGGTCTGGGGACTCATGGGGTAGTGGTCTCAGTGTCGACCTAACCATTAGTTTTAAGAGGCTGCTGTGTAATACCAGGTGTATTCTCCTGAAAGCTCCCAGGAGTGGCCGGGTTGCTTCGTCTGTTTCCTGTTGAGACCGAGCTGTCAATTTCTTTTGGGCCACGCTCCTGTCCTCCTCTCTGCTCCAGTTTTGGCTTGGTCTTAACCTTTCAAGTGATTCCTGGCCATTCCTAGGAATTTCAGACAGTGAGATGGTGAGTGGGGACCTTTTTGAAGGGCGGCTTGCTTTTAGCAGCTGCTTGTCAGCCCATGGGAGCTCAGATTGCCAATTTCATCAGTAGGAGCAATTAGGGCTCCTCGAATTGAGCAGCGGAGCCAAGGAAAGTGTGCACGGCCCCACCTTGCCTCGCTGGAGCAAGAAGGAGTCCTTGCCTAGTCTCGGCTAGGTACACTCAGTGGCTGAAGACCTCAGGAGAGGTAGTATCCCTGCCCAGTGGCAACTGGGCATATTCAAAAGCCATAGCCTCAGTGGAGGCTTGTTTACTTGGAGTCCTTGCCTAGTTGCGGCTAGGCATACTCATATTTGCCCTGCTAGCCTGGTAAAGCTTCAAGTTCCTGCCTAGTCTTGGCTAGGCATACTGTTTGCAGGAAGACTATTGGGCTTGCAGGAGATTGCAAGCGGTTGCAGTAAGGGTTGCATTATTCAAATTGCAAAATGGAGGGAAGAGCTCGTAGAGCCAAGAAACAACTCTCCTGCAGTGCTTCGCTGGATAAAGAAACAGCCCCCATTAAGGAGGCCTCTTCTCAATCTGGGGCCCAGGGGAAGCAGAGGCATTCTAAGGCTTCTGAAAAAGATGCCAGCAGAAGGCATAAAACTCTGGAGAGACAAATTTGCAGAGCTGAGAAGGAACAGTCTCAGTAGGCCATTAATAGGGCTGCAGGAGAAAGTTCCCGCCATTTCTCTCTTGAGCTGTTGATGACTCAACAGCCTGTAATTATCCAGGCTTGGTCACCAGAGGGAGCAAGTGAGCATTCTTTTAACTTGTCTCCCCATACTGATAATGTCATGGTCTCAGATTCTACTTTCTGCCCAGCAACAGCTGCTGCAGCACAGCCTTCCTCTTCCAGAAAGGAGCAACTGCAAGGAGCAGTTTCTGCAAGGTTTACACTGACTGCTGCAGGTTTGCAGCAAGGTGAGCACTGCATTTTGGAATTACCTGTTGAGCTTAAATTATTAATAGCACAAACAGACTCTCAGGCCCTAGAGGATAAATTGCAAAATATCCCTAAGCCTGTAGCCCCTCCAGTGGAGCCTTCTACCAGTCTCCTATAGGGCATGCACTTAACAAGGGACCAGTCCTATTGGCAGAAGTCCCAATCACCCAATGAATCTTCTGATGGAGGGGATTCACTGATGCAAGAAGGAAGTCAAGGAGATGCAGAATTATCGGAGGATGAGGGGTTAACCCCCGATGTGCCGGCCTTCTCTGGCCTTTTCCCTTCTGCAATCTTCAAATCAATTCTGCATAAGGCACGGGTGACTACAGGGATGGGATTAGATCCCACTCTAGTCTCAAAGGGTCCCACCAGCCCCAGTGACCATCTCTTTTCTCAACCGGCCACTGTACAGGAAGATGTTCTTGCCCCACAATTATTTATAGACGTGGTGCAGCAACAATGGGAACAGCCAGGGTCGTTTAATCACACATCACTGCTGTGGTTACAGCAGTTGCAGCAAAGGGTTCCACCCAGCGAGACCAGGCTCCACCAGGACCTGAATAAGCTGACTGCTGCCATGCAATTCTCCGCAGATGCAACCTTATCCGCAGCTAAGTATGCTTCTAGATCCCTAGCCTCCTTCATAACATCGAGGAGGATGCTTTGGCTCCTCAATTGGCAAACGGATGCCAAGTCCAAATAGAGACTGGCCTCATCCCCTTATAGAATGGGTACCCTCTTTGGGGAGGCTCTGGAACCAGTTCTCATAGAAAATAAGGACAAGTGAAGGGTCCTTCCATCATCCTTCAAGAAAGGTGATTGATGCACCACACCATACTATCACAGGCCTTCGTATTGGCTTGATTTGAGTCCTTCTTTTCAACAACAACACTTTTCTCCCCAGCGAGCAGAGTGTCAACTGGATAGGGCAGAGTTTTGCAACCAGCCCAGGCAGAACCTCCAGAGCAAACGGCCCTTTCAAGGGGCAGGAGGTTGCACCTTTCGTAGACCAAGATGACTACATAACCAAAAACCCCACTGGAGGCCGATTAGCACTCTTTGCACCCCAATGGGAGATGATTACAAGCGACCTCTGGGTCCTCAATACCGTGAGGCTCAGCCTCAGTTTGGACTTTCTCTCTACTCTTCCGAACCACTTTGTTCGCTGCCCCTTACCAAGAAGCAGCGAAAGGGAAGGCCTCATGGACACCACCATCCAGCATCTGCTGGAGATTCAAGCAATCGAGGTGATTCCAGAGAGCCTAAAGAGATGGGGGGGGGTTATTCCACCCTTTTCATGGTTCCAAAATCTTCGGGGGGATGGAGAGCAATTTTAAACCTAAAGAAATTAAATTTGTATCTGGTCTACAAAAGGTTCAAAATGAACTCCCTCACCTCCATCCTAGAGGGAGTTAGGGAAGGCGACTTCCTGGCATCTATAAACCTTACAAAGGCTTACCTCCATGTGCCAATCCTCCTGGCACATTGTCAATATCTGCGCTTCTGCTTCAAACAGATTCATTACCAGTTCTGGGCATTGCCCTTTGGACTAGCATTGGCGCCCCGAGCCTTCACCAAAGTTCTGGCAGCACTGGTGGCTTACCTTCAGTCAATACCAATTCGTCTACAATGCTACTTAGACAATATTCTTGTGCAAGAGTCCTCCTTCAACGAGGCCATGGAGGCACTGTAGACAACAATCACCATTTTATGACAGCACGGATTCTCCATCAATTCCCAAAGAGTTATCTGGTTCCAGCCACGAGGCTCTTGCAATTGGAGACAGAGATCGACATCAGGCTGGGACAGGTTTTCCTCTCCCAGGACCGCAAGGACAACCTGACTTCCCTCATCTGGCAAGTAAAATCAGAATGACGGGTGCCAGTTGCCCTACTAGCTCAGCTGTTGGGAATGTTTGTGTCATGCATTTCAGTAGTACCCTGGGCGAGACTGCATGCCATGACCCTTCACTGGTTCCTGCTGCCATACCAACAGTCAGGCAGCAGCAACTCACACACCAAAGTACGTGTTCCCCCAGACGTGTTGCACTCCCTCCACTGATGGATGTCTCCAGCGCTGGACAAGGGCTGCCTCTTCAAGGAGCCCAGCCGCATCCCAATTACATCAGATGCCACCCTCTTTGGTTGGGGGGCCCAGCTTCAAGGCCACATGGCTCAGGGCCATTGGACTCCAGCGGACCTGACCAACAACATCAATTGGCTGGAGCTTCGGGCAGCACACCTTGCCCTTCGCTTCTTCAGGAACATGCTCCAGCATCAACACGTCCTAATACTCACTGACAACATGACGGCCAAGGCTCACATAAACTGTCAGGGAAGCATCCACTCCAAGGGCCTCATGATGGAGGCAGAGTGCTTGGGGAGGTGGGCGGAGATGCACTTGCTCTCCCTCAAAGCGGAGCACATCGCAGGAATGGCAAAAACACAGGCAGACTGCCTCAGCAGGTCCACAATAGATAATGCAGAATGGAGACTGCATCCCAATCTTTTCCAGGAGCTGACCATGAGATTCGGTCAGCCAGGGTGGATCTATTCACCTCCCCGCAAAATGCTCAGCTACCTCAGTATTTCACCAGATTCCCATCACGGGGTGGAGGGGACCAATGCCCTATGTAGTCCTTGGCCCAGGGACTACTCTATGCCTCTTCCCCTCATTCAGGGAGTCATACAGAAGGTAATATTAGAGCGGGCTGAAGTCCTACTTGTGCCCCCCCCCACTGGCCCTGGCGCCCGTGGTTGGTGGACCTAGTGGGACTTTCAGTTTCAGAGCCCTGGAGAATTCCTCAGGAGAGCATCTCCCTCAGCCGGGGGGTCTTGCACCATCCCAAGCCTCAGTGACTCAACTTGACCATCTGGCACTTGAGAGGAGACTCCTGAGGAAGGAAAAGTTCTCCTCCAAGGTCATTAAGACCATTCAAGCTTCCTGCAGACCATCTATGAATCGTATTTACAATTCAACATGGACAGCCTTTACCAATTGGTGTACGGTGAGAACCCTTGACCCCATCTCAGCATCAGTGCCCCATGTCCTCGACTTTTTACAAGACGGTCTGGACAGGGGCCAGTCCCACAACACCCTCCGTCAACAGGTAGCAGCACTGTCCATGGTCTTGAGGTGTGGGAAAAGGACATCCCTGGCTCACCACCCAGTTCTTAGATGATTCCTCAAAGGGGCAGTTAACCTCAAACCACCAGTAGCCCATAGATACCCCATGTGGGACTTATCTAAAGTACTACAGGCCCTGACATCAGCACCCTTTGAACCCTTGAGGACTGTGAGCTTAAGGTTCCTCAACAGGAAACAGATGAATCAACCCCTCTTGGCCACTCCTGGGACTACTCAGAGAAGGGGCGTGTCAGGTAGGACCAATGCCCATTTTCCCCAGCAGTTGGCACAGTTTCAATTCCACCATGATCGGGTTGATAATCTTTACTATGGGGAATGGCCCCATGAATTTAGGTCCCAGCTTCTTGCTGGGGAGTTTCAACCTTAAGCATTTTGTGGGGAGGTAAACCTTCTCCCCCAACTGGAATGGCCGTTGTGGGGCCCGGTTGGTCCCACAACGGTTTGTCTGCCTGTTGCTTATAAATCTGTGCTGTCTTAGCTAGCACTTTCTTGGCATTTTCCCATTCCACTTTTAGTTACTGTGAACAGCATTATTGTATGCAACCTCGGCAAATGGCAGAAGGTCTGCCCAATTGGACTGTTGGTAGTTGGTAGTCCACCTCAGGTATCAGGCCTGGAAGCCATCTTTTGTATTAGGCCTTCAGACCTGCCACGTTTATTACTGTGGAAAATTGGGAGGGGGCATTGTATGGAGCATGGGTGATATATAGTCATAATAACATTCCCTTCTCAAGAAGTCAAGGACAACTTGCCCTGCACCTAGAAGGCTGGAACTGGGAGGCATCTCCAGTTGGGACAACATTTGATTGGACCATGTGATGGACTTGTGGGTGTTGGGCAGGGACTTGAACTTTTCTTTAGGTGAGGAAAACCTGGAAACTTTCAGATTCGGGTTTTCCCAGATGTGCCAAAATGACATCTCTAATAAAATGTAACTTTGAGGATGCTGTCTGGGGTCCTGAGCTCCGAAAGCTGACCCAAAACCGGGCAGCGTGAAGACTCAGGGAAGATGGAGAAGAAGGCCACATAGGGAAGTATGGGGACTGGCTTGACAACTTCCATCAAGACCATCTACTACCCGTCCCAAGCCGTGGTGGAAGCAGCAGAAGCCACAGAAAGGGAACACCAGCTGGGTGCCCAGCCCAAACAGCCAGCTCCTGAATGAGCTGAGTAACCGTATCCAACACTGGGGCAAAGCTGCCAAAGCAGTGCCATCTCAAGAGGTGACCACCAGAGCTATGCTGTCGGAACCACAACTGGGTGGATGCCGAGAGGGACAGAACCCAACCCTCAAATGGAGGATGCTGAGCCAGCAGTGCCACAAACACTCCAGAGAATGGGGTTTCCCACCGCCATCATGCAGCCAGTCACTGGACAGTTTCCCGGAGTGGTTCGACCAACTCAGCATGACCAGTCTTGCCCAAGCTATCAGGGCTGAGCAGCCTAAGTGGACCCTGGGTCAACCTAGGTTCACCTTCCCAAGCCAGGAAGCCATGGTACCATTGAGTGGGGTGTCTGCTTCCTTCTATTCGGCGCCCAGCAGGTCGCTCCACAGTCTCCCACACTGAGCCCAAGCTACCAGAGCGACAGCCGCAGCAGGAATCGGATTGGCGAAGAACAGAGTTTTCTGAACCAGCCTGGCACGGTGCTGCAAGGACCACAACTGGGGCTATTAGGACCAAGTGCTCTACCCCAGCAGCCAGCATTCAGACTGCCTCCTGCGGACCAGATTCCTCCTGGATGGGCATTTTATCCTGGTCAGGGGTTGGGTGCAATATCAATGGATGCCTGCCCCGATGTTACAATCCACGCCTATCTACCAGCCGGTGTATTTCCCGCCACCAAATCTGGGGCCCCAGCTAGTACCAGTCCAACTGCCTGCATAGATCCAACAACCAGCTATAGCCCAGCAGCTGGTGCCAGCCCAGTAGCCCATGCAAGCTCAGCAACCAGCTCAGCAGCAGGCCCCACTGGCAGCTATCCCCCCATGCTTCAGGGCAACATTTGACAGAACCCCAGGGAAGCTAGCCTACTTCCTCAATCAAGTCTGGGCCTACATTGATCAATACAGGAACCAATACCCATCAGATCAGGAGCTGATTTCGGCCATAGCAGACTGCATGAATGAGGGGAGGCTTTGGAGTGGATAGCTGAGCTTCATGATGAAGAAGCCCCCGAGCTGGATGATGCCGATGAATTTGTCCAACTACTCAAAAGTCGGTTCGAAGGTATGGCCTCTAAGCTGGCCGAGCCGCTAAGGAACTAATTTGGGAATTTTGGAGGCTGGCTGGGAACAATGCTGTGCACAGTAGCACCAAATTAACCCCCTTCCAGGTCACCAGCGGAATGGACTTTGTGCCTATGCCTGACCTGCCCAGGGAGCCTTCCTCCTCTATGACCCTGAACAAGTGGATGGAGTCATTAAGAAAAGGCTGGGAGAATACCAAAAAGGTGATAGTAGAAGGTGCTGAGGCATACAAAAACCAGGCAGATAAACACCAATCTCTTCAATCCCCTTTCTGTGTGGGAGATCGGCTTTATCTGTCGACCAAATACATAAGACTTAGGCTGCCTAGCAATAAGTTAGGACCTAAATTCTTAGGTCCATTCCCAATAGTGAAAGTAATTAACCCAGTGACAGTTCAGCTAAACCTTCCACGCATTCTAGGGAAAATACATCCAGTTTTCTACTGTTGTTTGCTAAAGCCAGCCATAAGTTCTAGACTAAAACCACAAGCTCAAGCACCCCCTAAGCCTACTGTAGTGCAAGGGAAAACCCATTATGAAGTAAAAAAGGTTGTATAGAAGAAGATTACAATATTTAGTACATTGGAAAGGGTACCCTTTATCTAAGGTTACATGGGTTAAAAGTTGGAATGTCAAAGCAGATAGGCTAGTAAAGCAATTCCATGATAAGTTCCCAGATAAACCAAAGGGTCCCCCTGAGGCAGGGAAAGGTGGTTAGTATACTGAATGATTAACCACTATTCTGCTCTCATTTTAGGACATGCTTTTCTGATGAGGAGGGACGGCCTGTAAGGCCTGGATGCCATCTTTTGTATTAGCCTTCAGACCTGCTATGTTTACTACTGTGGGAAATTGGGAGGGGGCATTGTATGGAGCATGGGTGATATATAGTCATAATAACATTCCTTTCTAAAGAAGTCAAGGACAACTTGCCCTGCACCCGGAAGGCTGGAACTGGGAGGCATCTCCAGTTGGGACGACGTTTGATTGGACCATGTGATGGACTTGTGGGTGTTGGGCAGGGACTTGAACTTTTCTTTGGGTGAGGAAAACCTGGAAACTTTCAGATTCGGGTTTTCCCAGATGTGCCAATATGACATCTCTAATAAAATGTAACTTTGAGGAAACTCAAGCCTTGGAGTTTTCTTTTGTTGGGGGTGTTACTTGGAACCCTGACAATTACTGTTGGTATTGTTCTACCACGGGGTTCAATCTCTCTGCCCCCCCCCATTGGTGTTTGTATGAAAGGCCGAGCTAAGGCCCTGGGACAATCCAATGGTCCCTCTAGAACTTAGCTGTGAACTGGACCCCTCTGTCCAACGTGATTCTGTGCAGTACTCCCTGCAGGCGGTGGATGTGCTTCAGGAAGAGTTTGGTGGGCTGAGGGTAGTCCACTGCAGGGTATGAAGTGTGTCTGCTTAGAAAATATGTCAATTACAGTCCAGATCACTGTGTTCCCCCTGCTTTTTGGCAACTCCAGTATAAAGTCCATTGCGATTTCCTCCCATGGCCTCGTTGGCTCTGCCACCTGTTGCAGCAGTCTTGGGGGGGGGGGATGGTTCCTGGTCTCTTTTTCATGGTGGCGCAGGTGATGCAGCTTTTTATATAATTGTCCACATCTTTCTTCATGCCGGGTCACCAGAATTGTCTCCTCACTAAGTGTAGTCTTTAAGAATCCAAAGTGGCCCGCCAATTTGACATCATGGCTTCTCTGGAGGATTAAGGTGCATAGGGACTCAGGGACATAGAGTTTCACACCCTTCCACACTACGTCCTCCCTTTTTGTCAGGATGTATTAGTTGTCACAGAACCAGGGGTCTGCTCCAAGTTCGATTTTGAGTTTCATGGTTAAATCACTTGCAGGTTGGTCTTGCCTGTTGTGGTGTTGTCAGTGGGTAGTTACTTGGGCTGCAGCTTGAGTAGGAGAGATGATGGTGTCTACTACCTCCTCCCACCTGCATTTTTATTGGGACATTCAGGAGAGGGTGTCTGCTAAGAAATTCCTCCCCCCAGGATGTGTTTTAGCATGAAGTTGAATTGGTTGAAGTATTGAGCTCAGTGGACCTGCTTGGGTGACAGTTTCCATGGGGTCCTAAGGGCCTCCAGATTCTTGTGGTCAATCCAGACTTCAAACAGTTTCTCCCCCCCTTTCAAGAAGTGGCACCAGGTTAGTAGTGCCCAACTTACCACAAAAGCCTCTTTTTCTCATGTGGCCCATTATCTTTTCTTGTTAGTGAGTTTACGGGAGGTGTAGACGCAAGGTTGTAGTTTTCTCTGGCCATTTCTTTGGAGTAGCACTGCTCCTTACCACCACGTCACTGGCATCTGCTTGGATGACAAAAGGTTGTTCGGGGTTGCAATGTTTCAGTACCGGTTCTTTTGCGAAATGTGTTTCAAATGCCTTTTGGCAGGTTAGGTCCCACTGTAGGGGTTGTCCCAGGCAGGGTTTTGTCCCCGGGCTTCCTGTATTTAGGAGGTCTGCCATCGGTTTGGCAATCTTCGCGAATGAGGGGATGAATTGCCTGTAAAAGTTTGTGAATCCCAGGAAGCTTTGTAGCTGCCTGTGGGTGTGAGGGGGCTGCCATTCTAGGACAGCTTGTACTTTGCCTGGGTCCAACTGTATTCCCTCATTTGATAGTCGGTAACCTAGGTAGTCTAGCCAAACTCGATCATATTAGCATTTTGACAGCTTGACATACAAGTTTGCCACTAGCAGCTTTTTCAGTACCTGGCGGACTAGGGGTATGTGATCCTTCATGGTCTCAGTGAAGATGAGGATGTCGTTCAGGTAGATGAGGACCCCCTTATAGAGGTGCTTATGTAGCACTTCATTTATTAACTGCATGAACACTGCCGGGGGGCCCTGAAGCCCAAAAGGCATTACTTTGAATTGGAAGCTCCCTAGGGGACAGTTGAATGCCATTTTCCATTCATCTTCCTCCCTGATACAGATTCTATCGAGGATCAAAACCACCCCTCGACACAACACACATGAAACCTAAACTGGATTGAAGGAACATCCCGGTGTGGCAACAGGAACATATCAGGAGCTCCCACGCTCGGGTGGCGAATTGCGAATGGACACGGTGGAAGGGGGTGTATAGCGCCTAGGCATGCACGGGGTTATGAGGTGGTGGTCGGCACGGGAACTGAGGGGAGGGGAGGTAAAGGGTTTTGTGCAGCCCGGATGACGAGACAGAAGTGCGTGGATGCAGTACCCGATGGGAGAACGGCAATCCGGAAGTTTGTCCTTTACAGTCACGGCCGCCCCGTTTGGAGAGCGATCATTCAGCTGCTCCAGATCCTACAAGCCAGGCAGGGGGCGGGGCGCTAAAAGGCGGGGTAATTGAACCTGATTAAAAGGCAAACAGTTGGTGGGGTTGGGTGTCTCCGACTTTGATTCCCATCTCAGGAACTTCAGCGCTTTCTGTAAACAGCTACGTCAGCCATGATTAAACCAGCAGCTTGCTACGAGCTGTGTGTGTGTGTGTGGCATTGGTCACCATGGCACGGGCGGTTCCAGGGGCTTGACAGAAAGTCGGAGACCTCCCTTTTTATCCTCCTTGCCTCTTGAGGGCTAGTCAGAGGGTGAAAGCAATGGCGGAAGGGGTTACTGAGGACGTCTTGGTGGCAGAGCTGGAAGCCGTGGAAGATGCCGAGCCAGTGGTGCTGGTGGCAACAGAGGACTGTGGGGACCAGCCAGTGGTACGTCCGAAACAGAGTTTGTTGCCGCCAGAGGCTCAACAGGAACTGCAAGACTCGGTGGGCACGGAGGCCACTCAGACCTCGACGGGAAATTGGTGGCAGAGTACGGCTCTTTCAGGGAAGCTGGGATTTCGGGCCACTACGTCTCCTACCCTAGGGCCCCAATACCAAGGCTGGCGGGAGAGGCGATGGATGGATGAAAATGAAGAAGCAGAGTGGGGTTATTCCACTGGTCCAGGGGTAACCACGTTGGACAGGTTGAGGGACAGGTTTGGGGAAGCGAGCTTCCGGGATGCTCCTTCCTGGCAGCCCTGGGTACCTGGGCTGGAACAGGGGCCTGCTTTGCAGAGTGGGGCTCCGTCAGCAAGTGGAGCCTCTGAGAGTAGGGTGTGGCTGGCCAGTCCTAAGCTGCAGTTAGACCAGGGTCGGTACAAGGGTAGAGAGGAAGGGGGTTCTCAAGAGGCAACTTCAGGCCCAGGTGAGGGGTCACGTGGTATAGAACCACCCCGCATTTGGGCGCCTTGAGATGAAAGAGAAAGGGAGGGCTCAGGTAGAAGTTCACAGCCGCAACCAAGGGAGTGCAGAGTTCGGGGTGGGGAGGGGCCCGGGCGAGGCCGGAACCTTAAGCCCACCTGGGTTCCCGGTCCCTGGCCCCAGCATGTGCCATGGGGTCCTCCCCCTCTGCAGGCTGTGTTCGATGGAAACCCAGACCATGTAGCCTTGTTTTTAAGTCAGGTGATCAGCTACATGGATGCCTATGGTTACTGTTATCCATCTCAATGGGCCAGGGTGGTAGCTATCATGACAGTTTTGACAGGTGAAGCGGCCGACTGAGTAGCGAGTTTACATACCATGCATGCCCGGGAATTGGCAGATTTAGGCCTCTTTTTGGAGGCATTGAGAAGCCACTTTGAACATGATGCTAGCGCCCAGGTGGCCGCTGAAGATGACCTGGTCTCGGTGAAACAGCATGGTCAGGCAGCCAAGGACTACGTTAAGGATTTCTGCACATTAGCCGGACGAGTGAGGGGGTGGCCTGAACGCTTACTAGTCCATCATTTCCAGATGGGGTTGGACAAAGATCTGAAACAAGCCTGTGTCTATCGGGGTCTCGAGCCGTCTCTGACAGCGTGGTACAAAGCGGCCGTTGAACTAGATGTGGGTCTGAAGGAATTTCGGACACGAAACGAAAATGTGATTCCCCGCAGGGGGATGGAAAGACCACCAACAGGGTGAGGGAGTATTTGACCGTATGGACTTGCTGGAATGAGGGGTGTCGTTTCCCTATGACGTCGGTTTAGATGTTATCGTTGTGACCAGGAGGGGCAGAGAGCACTTCATTGTCCATTCCCGCCCCTTCGGGGGTCAGTGGTGCAGCCTGCGACTTCCGGATGACAACAGGGTCCTTGAGCCAGAACGGCATCGGCGCGTTCTCGTGTCGAAGCTCAGTTAAGTGGTTCAGGGGTGCGGAACGAGAGCAGCTATCACTTTGGTACCGCCGAGCTGCCAGTGGAGGAGGGGGTCCCAGACCCTATGGTATGTGATCCCATCTGCCCCTTCATCATCCAGGTGCTGTTAAAACACCTCCAAACGGGTAAAGTAGACTGCCAGGGGGCGCTAGTGGATACTGGGTGCACTCGATGTCTATTACAGAGGTCAGTGGCCAACAGCTTGGGTCTCCGCATTAGAGTCCTACAGAAACCTATCGTTTTTGAGCAAATGGATGGGTCGACCTTGGGGGGCCGGCCAGCTACCCACATAACAGAGCCTGTAAGGCTTGAGATAGGCCAGCATTGGGAGGTAATACAGTTTGTGGTTATAGATAAGATGGTCGAGCCAGTAATTTTGGGGCTGGCATGGTTGGACAAATGGAAACCAACCATTTGGTGGGAGGGGTTTTTTCGTAAACTGCGGTTGGCACTAGGCCCCAGTCCGCCACCTGAGGAAGATCGTACTGTAGGGGCAGTTGGACGGGAAGTGCCCCAGTTAGAAAAGGTACGCCAGGTATATAGGGATTTATGGTGAGTGTTCAGCGAAAAGGAGTGTGAGACCCTCCCACCCCATCGTCCTACGGACTGTGCTATAGAGTTAAAACTCGGTGTCGTGCTACCTAAATCCCGCATGTACGCTATGACCCCGCTGGAATTAGAGGAGCTGAGATGCTATATAGATCAAAATCTTGCCAGAGGGTTTATCTCCCCCAGCCGGTCTCATATGGCGGCGCCAGTACTATTCAAAGAGAAGAAAGACAGGGGATTACGTTTATGTGTTGATTTCAGGGGTCTGAATGCAGTGTGTATGGAGCCCTTATATCCTTTGCCACTAATGACGGACTTGTTGTCTACGCTAACGACCGGTAAGATCTTTACTAAACTAGACCTCCGCGAAGCGTATTATAGAGTTCGTGTGAAAGAGGGTGATGAATGGAAGACGACGTTTAACTGTCCTTTAGGCAGTTATAAATTCCAGGTGATGCCGTTTGGGTTGCAAGGGGCCCCCGCAGTTTTTATGCAACTCATCAATAGCGTACTGTACAATCATTTATATAGGAGGGTATTAGTATATTTAGACGACATCTTAATATACACCAACACCATGGAAGAGCACGTTCAGTTGGTACATGAGGTACTAAAGAAATTATTGAACGCTCGGTTATATGTTAAGCTGCCGAAATGTGAATTTCATAAGCATGAAATAGATTATCTCGGGTTCAGAATTATGGAACACGGACTAGAAATGGACCCCAATAAAGTCAAAACAGTGCTGGAATGGCAGGCACCAAAGACCCGAAAACAACTACAAAGCTTTCTAGGGTTTGCAAACTTTTATAGGAGGTTTATCCCTTCATTCGCCAAAATAGCCTTGCCGTTAACCAACCTCCTGTGAACAAAAGTCCCCACGGGTGAGAGAAGTAAACCCAACCAACACATAGAGTGGACATTGTCATGTCAGCAGGCTTTTGACACCTTAAAGTCCCTTTTCTCAAGAGAACCTGTGTTAAGACATCCTGACACGTCCCAGCCCTTCATAATACAGGCCGACACAAGTGATGTGGCAGTGGGAGGGGTTCTGTTACAAAAGAACGATCAAGGAGTACTCCAACCCTGTGCCTACACTTCCTGAAAACTAACACCTATAGAAAGAAATTGGACAGTCTAGGAGAAGGAGGCGTATGCCATTAAATGGGCCCTCCAGACCTGGAGACATTTGTTAGAGGGAACTAATGTAGAATCCGAGGTGTGGACGGATCATAAAAACCTGGAGGCTCTTCAGACACCCCGTAGGCTGTCTTTGAAGCAAGTGCGGTGGGCAGAGTATTTTCATAGGTTTACATTTACCTTAAAGGCTATACCAGGAGGAAAGAATTATCTGGCAGATGCTTTATCACGTATGCCTCAATTCCACAGTCAAAAAGAGGACGTAACACAGGCCTTAGTGCCTAGTCGGCAAATAGGAAAGCAGGGGAGGGATACATCCCAACTCCAGTCTACTTGGATAGGTGACCTGAAAAAAGCTCTAGCAACGGACACCTGGTTAACATCCAACCGCCGAGTAGTAACCCATAGGGGAGGGCTAGTATGGAAAGGCGGGAAATTATACATTCCGGCTCAGTTGAGGGAAAGGGTATTATGACAGTGCCATGACGTAAAGACTGCAGGCCATTTCAGGTTTATCAAAACCTTAGATCTAGTGCGCCGACAGTTTTGGTGGCCACAGATGCGGAAGCAAATAGAAACCTACGTGCAAGGCTGTCTGGTCTGTATCATGGCCAAACCCCTATCAGGTAAACCTTCCAGTTTACTGCAGTCCATGGCTGACCCCCAAAGTCCTTGGGAAGATATCGCCATGGACTTTATAGTCGAGTTGCCCCCTAGCAAAGGACATAATGTTATATGGATGGTTATTGATCTTTTTTCTAAGCAGGCGCATTTTGTGCCCTGCAAAGGGCTACCGTCCGCAAGGTGCTTGGCGAAACTGTTTGTACAGCACATATACCGTCTTCATGGCACTCCCAAACGAATTATTTCCGATAGAGGGCCCCAGTTTACTGCTCAATTTTGGAAATGGTTCTTAAGACAAATAGGAACCGAACAGGGTCTGAGTTCTGCATTTCATCCAAATACCAATGGAGCAGCGGAAAGGACCAATGCCATGTGTTGCATTCGTCAATGTTACATTAGTTTCCCGGAGGCTGAAGATGAGTGAGATGAGAGAAAGGAAAACATCCACGGATAGCAGAATCAACAGCAACTTTATTGAGCATCAGATATAGTTTATACAGTTTCTAAGTTTCTCAGTTCTCACCTACTATGCGTGTTACATTATTATTGGTTAACAAATCTCCAAGGCACAATAATTGGTTAGCACTTACATCATTGGTTTTCGTGAGAATATGCACAAAAGTGTTATACATTGAGAGCGGCAAGTGTTGCAGGTTATACTTTGTTTCATCCTGTGTCCTTGTACATGCTAGAAACACTGCTTGCAGATGAGAACTGCTTTGTTTGCACTTTCGTGAGAGCACAGTTCCAAAAACCATACAGATGAGCAAAGCAATAACCCTACATTTCCTCGCTTTTAATTTAATGAAGGCAAATGAAAATCATCCAGAGCACACAATTGAATCACATTCAAAGAAAGTTGAGGAGACTTATGAAACAGTGCAAAAAATGAAGGAATACATTGCATACAACAACAAAAAAGTATAAGTAATGCAATTACAATTATACCATAGAAAACCAATTGTTTTAACCAAGCAAGATCAGGTAACCAGCTAGTTAACCAAGCAAAAGGAGAAAATTCTTCATGCACATTATGTTTCATAGAAGCTTGTAAATTAGCTAATTCATCTTCAATAATCTTATTAAGTGAACGAAAATGCACAGCACAAGCACGTTGACCAACCAAGGTAATCCACCTTGACGAGCTAACAAATAGTCTATAGCAAAACGTTGTTGAATTAAATCCTGATTTAGTTCTTCAATTTCATTTTGCAAATCACGAATAATTGCAGTAGTAGCATTAATAGATTTCTCCAATCAACATGTTAGTCCAAAAATAGAATGTCTATTGCCCTGAGCTATTATTCCTGGATACGATCCCAAAGTAATAGTTCCAGTTATCGCTCCAGCTAATGCACGTCCAAAAGTAGGCAATGAAGAAAGTCGAGTATCAATAATAATTTCATCAGAACATGTTGGTCCCAAAGCTGCACGTCTCTTTCGAGTTGACAAACCACCAGAAGTACCTATTTGTACAGGTAAAGACAAATATCCAATTGCAGCACATTGATAGTTCTGAGGGTGTACATTTGTTGCATATTTATCAAAGAAAAACCACATAGCAGGATCTTTTAATTGCCATCCAGCACAGATCGATCCACGAGATCCAGTACCTAAAACTTCAGTAACTTGAAAAATAGGAAAATCATCAGGATACATATCAGGTATAAGATTATGACCCTGTAATGTTTCGTTAATACTACCCCATAACCAATATTTCTGAATACAATAACTATAATTCCCTACTTTATCTAAAATAGGTTTAGTTGTCGGGTAATCAGACCATTTAGTAAACCAATTATAACGGGCATAACAACAAAAACATAAACCTCTAGTAAATTGATTAACACGAAGATACTTCCATTTAATCAAATTCAATTCATGTGGAGGAGTAGAAAATAACCATGAAGAAGAAATATGCTGAAGTTGTGAAACAATGAAAGCAGAAGAATTAATTAAATTAGGAAGAAAAGCAACTTGACCAAGAGCCATAGGAGGTTCATAATATAAAGTAACATTACGACCATGAATTAGAAACATGTATTGAGCATGACGAATCCAAAGATTAGGACTAAGAGAAAAATCAGGAGTTGTGGAAGTAGTAGAAACCAGAGAGAGAAAGCAAAAGAAAAAACAACACATAAGAAAAGATTTGTCGAAATGTTGTTGAACTTCAAATGGATCCCAAGTCAGGAGCGGAGGACGTTGCGACTTGAGAAGTTTCAACTGTTGCAGGCGTTTTTCCATGATAAGGATGAACGTAGCGGCCTGGAATCCACACAGCTTGTTTCGTCTGCAGATCTTCAATTGCAGCGTAACCACGACCCCAGGTTATAAGCTTAGTAGGTCCACGTCAGGCAGGATCAGGAAGTTGATGATAGAGTACCAAGGGTCGTGAAACAGGATCCTGAATATGAAAATGTAAATTGACTGGAATTTCAGAAAAGGAATCTAAAAATGTTAAATAATTCCATGCATACAGAGCAATAGAGATCAAATTTTGAATTTTTTGCAAATGGAATGGGCCAGATTCAGTTTTTATTAATTTAGTCAATGTAGCTTTGAATGTATGATGAGCTTGCTCAATTATAGCTTGCCCTTGAGAATTGTAAGGAATTCCATGTATCAATTGAATGTTCCATTGTTGACAGAAAGAAGTAAATTCCTTACTAGTATATGCCGGACCATTCTCAGTTTTCAATTGACTTGGTCGACCCATGACAGAAAAAGTAGAAAGACAATGAGATACTGCATCAGAAGTGCGCTCATTTCTAGAAGCAGTAACCCATAAAAAATGAGAATAAGTGTCAATGGTTGCATGTAAATAAGTATATGGTTTAAAAGTAGTAAATTGTGTGACATCCATTTGCCAAATTTGGTTGGCTTTTGTTCCTTGAGGATTTACTCCCATAGGAAAAGGAACAGCAAATTGTTGACAAGAAGTACATCCCCGAACAATATCACGAGCCTGGGAAATAGGAACAGAAAATTGCTTAGCTAAAGATTTAGCATTCTGATGAAAATATGAATGACTAGCAACAGGATCAGAAAAAAGAATTGTGACATCCTTTAAAGTCTCATCAGCTTGCTTGTTTCCTTCTGTCAAGGAATTCTGAAAAGGAGTATGGCTCCTAATGTGCTCAACATATAAAGGAAAGACACGGCCTTCCAAAACATGCTTTAGAGATAAAAACAAAGACAAAAGATTAACATCAAGAGAAACAGAACAATAAGCATAAGGAAGAGATTGCATTGCAAGAAATACATATTCTCCTCCTCGGATAGAAACAGCAGTCAGAAGTGGGAGTGGACTCTTCTGTGCAGCAAAGGACTGAGTCTGCGGATTTAAATAGCTCCGCCCACCGCTGGCGTATCCCAGTATTTCAACTCGGTCTTTGCTGGACAGAAGTGTCCTCCTGGACCTCGTTATACCTTCTGAATTGGCTACCTTTTTTCTCAAACAATTGCTTCTATCTCTTCACGGATCTTCAATCTATCGACCTTGGACTGGATTAGGCTTCGTTTTTTTGTGGATTGATCCTAGCGCGAAGGGTCCTTACCCGAGCCCGCCGAAGGCCGTTAAGCGGCAGGGGGGACTACCGGCTGGCAGATCCCCTTGAGGGTTGAGCTCAGATTCTCCCCTCTTGCCTCCCTCGCCATCGGGAGTGCTACTAACGCTGCGTTTTAAAGGCTTTCGCCCAGCAGCTTTGATTGGCGCGCGCCTCCGGCTGTCTCTTCAAGCCGCACCTTGCTAATTAACGGCCGCTTTTACAGCTGGCGGCTGGCGGCTTTGGCGGCAATACTTTGGGAGAAATTCTCTCGTTGCTCGGCCATCGTTCTCAACCCCCGAGGTCTGGTCGCTCCCTTTCGCTGCCTGTCACTAGCCTGTAAGTACCTCAGCGACTTCACGCAACTTTCAAAATGGCAGACGCAACATGTCGGCGCTCCGGCAAGGCAGTTTTGGGACCCCGCCACTGCCATTCTAGCGATCCAGGGGAGGGATTGTCAGGGAGGCCATCTCGTCCACCAAAGGCCTCTTCTAACACTAAAGCCTCCAAGCCTTCCAGAGACGAAGCCAGACGTCACAAGGCTTTGGAAAAGGTGGCTTTGAAGGCGCAGCAGCAGCCTCCCGCCATTTTATCTCCCTCCTCAGGCCAGACCCATCGGGCCTCACCCTTGGCAGCACCCTCCACCTTGGACCCAGCTCTTCCAGCTACAGAAAGTCATGGGAGGGATTTGTCACCCGACCGCCCTTCTTCCTCTGGGCCCCCTCCTCCGGCAGCAGACCAACTTTTCCAGACCCTGCCTGATCCCACCGAATCCTCCAGGCCTGATCCACCATCTGTCAGCCATCCTGGGCCTTCTACTCAGGTTCCTGGTTCTGGGGTCATTCCTCCACCGCAGGCAGGATCGCAAGCTCCGAACCCTCATGCCACCTTAGAAGCTATCATTGCCAGGGCCATCCAACAGGGTCTAGTGCAGGGCTTCCAACAGGGCCTCTTCCCAGCAGCTTCTCCTGTCTCTCGTCACCATCACCAACCATATTGGGCTGAAACGTCTGAACACCGACAGGATTCACCCGAGCAGTCAGACCACGGGTCATTATCGGATGAGGAGGAGCCCAGGGACTTGACTCTGTCTGACGATGAGGGCCTCGCCCCAGATCAGCCGGCCTTTATTGGCCTGTTCCGCCCACAGGTCTTCTGTTCATTGCTGTATAAGGCCTTGGCAGTCACCAGACTGGGCGCTCCCTCCAGTTCGGGGGCGGGCCCTTCCAAGGGCACAGATCCAGCTTCTTCTATGTTTGCGGAACCTTCGGTGGAACCCGAGCTTATTCCTGTGCCTAAGCTCTTCACCGACGTCGTGCAACGACAATGGTCCCTACCAGGTTCGGGTCCGGCCCCGAACAGCATTGACAAATGGCTTTATCAGTCGGCTCCAGCCCTCTCCAATCTGTTACAGATTCCACCGGTGGACGGCCCCATTGCAGCCCTAACCTCATCAGCTCATCTTCCCAGCTCCCCGGAGGAATCCCTTCGTCCCGAGGACAAGCGTGCCGAAAAAACCCTCATCAAAGCCCATCAATCTGTGGCGTGGGCGGTGAAGACGGCCACTTCGGCCTCATTCTTCAACAGGGCATCCCTGCTTTGGTTGAAACAACTTCAAGATCGGCTGCCTCCTTCAGACACACGAACCCACCAGGTTCTGAATAAGATTGTGGCAGCCTTGGAGTATTCGGCAGACGCCACCTTGAATTCTGCCAGATTTGCGGCCAAGACCATCGGTTCCACTGTCACATCCTGCCGACTTCTCTGGCTCCGCCATTGGCAGGCGGACGCCAGGAGTAAGTGGCAACTGGCTTCATCTCCATATTCATCTGATGCTCTTTTTGGATCTCCTTTAGAACCCCTTCTGATCGAGACAAGAGACCGCCGCCAGATCCTGCCAGCTGTTTCCCGCCATGGAGAATCTCGTTTTTCTCCGTACAATCGCACCCAGTCCTTTCGTTCGCAGGACAGCAGTTCCTATCAACCGCGCTACCATCGCTCTTTCCAGAACCGATCCCTGCAGGATTCCCAGGTCAGACAAAATAACAGGCCTTTCCCGAAGCAGTCCTTTCGTGGCGGCAGGGGCAAGTCCTTTCGTCGAGCCAAGTGAAGTGGATAGTGAGACTCCCATTGGGGGTCATTTAGCCCTGTTCGCCCACCAATGGGGACTCTCCTCCTCGGATGCTTGGGTCAATCGCACTGTCCAACTTGGCCTCTCCCTCGAGTTCTCCACCCTTCCTCCTTCTGTTTTTGTTTCTTGCCCTGTGTCCAGAGACAGGGTTCGGAGGACTCTGGTTTCTCAGGCCATTTCGCACTTAATATCCATCAGGGCTGTCCAACGAGTTCCTACTGACCAATGCGGCCAGGACTTCTATTCCTGGTTATTCCTCGTCCCCAAGTCCTCCAGGGGGTGGAGGGCCATCCTTGATTTGAAAGCTCTGAACCGGCACATAACTTATCGCTGGTTCAAGATGCATACACTGCATACCATCCTAGAGACCCTCAGGCCAGGGGACTTCATGTCCTCTATTGATTTAACGGAGGCCTACCTCCATGTTCCTATCCACCCCGACTTCTGGAAGTATCTCAGATTTCATTACCGTGGAAGGCATTACCAGTACAAGGCCCTCCCCTTTGGCCTCTCCTCGGCCCCCCGGGTCTTTACTAAGCTCATGGGGGTCCTTGTCGCCCATATACGTTCCATCCCCATTAGAGTCCAATTCTATTTGGACGATATTTTGCTGCAGTCATTGTCTCTGCATGAGGCCCATCAGGACTTGGCCACTACCATCCAGATTCTCCAGAGTCATGGGTTCTCCATTAATTGGGACAAGAGCCATCTGACACCTTCCACCACTCTCCAACATCTGGGGGCGGTCATTGACTCTGTGGCCTCAACGGTGTCTCTCTCCCCCGATCGCCTGGCCAGTCTTCATTCCCTGGCCCACCGCTGTATCTTGGACCGGACCTCTTCCATTTTGAGTTTGTCTTCTCTTCTGGGCAAAATGATTTCCACCTACGACATTGTGCCTTGGTCTCGTCTCCACAGCAGAGAGTTACAGTGGTTCCTGCTTCCCCATCAGAGGTCCCGTTCCAGCACCTCCCTCCGCAGGGTGCACCTACCTCCGGTCCTGGTCAACTCCCTCAGGTGGTGGACCTCCTCGGCTTTGTCCAAAGCCTGCTGTTTCCGGGAGCCTACCCACCTTATAATCACCACGGATGCCAGCCTCCAGGGCTGGGGGGCTCATCTGGACCATCATCTCACACAAGGTCAGTGGTCTTCATTGGAACAATGTCTTCCCATTAACCTGCTGGAATTACGAGCTATTCGCCTAGCATTGCTTTCGTTTCAAGGTCTGATTGACGCCCAAGACGTTCTCGTCCTCACGGACAATGTAACGGCTAAGGCCCATGTCAATAGACTGGGGGGTACTCATTCGCGAGCCCTCATGGATGAGGCCCTTCTTCTTGGCCTCTGGGCGGAACGTCACCTTCATTCCATTCGCGCAGATCACATCTCAGGAGAGGAGAACTCGCAGGCGGATGCCCTCAGCAGCCATCAGCTGGATCATGCAGAGTGGAGCCTTCCGCCTCATCTATTCCACGAAATCACAGTTTGATTCGGACTTCCTGTGGTGGATCTATTTGCATCGAGGGACAACCACCAGGTTCCCAGGTATTTCTCCAGGTACCAGGACTCTGGGGCCGAGGCCACGGACGCCTTGCGCTCTGCTTGGCCTCTGGGTCTCCTATATGCTTTCCCCCCATTCCCTCTAATCTCTAGGGTTCTCAGGAAGGTTCTTCAGGAACATACAGAGCTCATCCTCCTGGCTCCCTGTTGGCCTCGGAGACACTGGTATGCGGACTTAATGTCCCTCTCCGTCTCTCGTCCATGGAACATCCCGGATGACCGGATCTCCCTCGTTCAAGGATCCCTCCGTCACCTGGATCCAACATGGTATCACTTAACCGCTTGGAGGTTGAGCAGCGCCTCCTAACGGAGGCCAATGTCCCGGAGTCTGTCATATCTATCATCCTGGCTTCCCGCAGGCCTTCAACCACTAGAATATACGATGCCACATGGTCCTCCTTCGTTGCTTGGTGTCTAGGGGCAGATATCCAGCCTCTCTCAGCATCAGTCATAGATGTGCTGCGCTTCCTGCAACATGGGTTCATTATGGGGCTCTCCCCCAACACCCTCCGCCGTCAGGTGGCAGCCATCTCTTCAATTTTGACTTGCGGATCTTCCTCGTCGATATCTCGTCATCCCACCATCCGCCAATTTTTAAGAGGCGCCTCCAACTTGCGCCCACCTACGGTCCATCGCTTCCCAACCTGGGACCTGAACAAGGTACTCACCGCTCTTTCGGCTTCCCCCTTTGAACCCCTCCGGGAGGTCTCGCTACGATTCTTGTCTTTCAAGGTCTCCTTTTTGGTCGCGATCACGTCGGCCCGTCGCATCTCCGAGTTAGCGGCCTTGTCATCCAGAAAGGATTTATGCGTCTTCCATCAGGACAGGGTCATTCTCCGCTTGGATCCGGCCTTCATTCCAAAAATCAATTCTCCTTTCCACCAGTCTCAGGAGCTGGTCCTCCCCAATTTTTGTCCTTCACCAACTCACCGATTGGAACGTGCCTGGCATACCCTTGACGTCCGACGGGCCCTCAGGATATACCTCTCACGCACCTCTTCCTTTCGTAAGACAGAAGCCTTATTTGTCTCTTACCAGCCGGCTTCCATTGGTTCCAAAGCATTGGCTCCCATGCTGGGCCGTTGGATACGGCCCACCATCTCTACGGCTTACCAAAGGTTATCCCTACCGGTTCCACATCACATCACAGCCCACTCAACCAGAAGCACGGTGACCTCGGCGGCTTGGGCTACCCAAGCCCGCTGGAGGAAGTCTGCCGGGCGGCAACTTGGATGAGCATCTCGCCATTTATCCGGCATTACCGTGTGGACTCGTTCACGTCGGCCGACGCTGCCTTTGGGAGACGGGTCCTCCAGTCAGTTCATACAGCATGAGGTAACAGGGCCTTGGCTCTTCCCTTCCTTTGGACATTCAGCTGTGGTATGTCCCACTTCTGACTGCCGTTTCTATCTGAGGAGGAGAATGGACGTTGGTCCTACCTGATACGTCCGTTCTCTCTGAGGAAGAAACGGCAGTCAGCCCCACCCTCACGGTGCAGCCCTGTTCCTGGTGGTGTGGGTGGTGTGGGTGGTGTCTCTTTTATTTGTTCTTCTATCATTCCAGGACGACACTCCAGTCTGCGGCAGCGCCCTCGCCGAAATACTGGGATACGCCAGCGGTGGGTGGAGCTATTTAAATCCGCAGACTCAGTCCTTTGCTGCACAGAAGAGTCCATTCCCACTTCTGACTGCCATTTCTTCCTCAGAGAGAACGGACGTATCAGGTAGGACCAACGTCCATTTTGTATCAACAATTAAGTTAAGAGGCTGATCAGAAAATAATTTTAAGGCCAAAATAACGGCTGCCAACTCAGAACATTGGGCAGATGTCTGAACAGAAGTGAATTTCGAAAACCATCATTGACCATCCGTCCAAACCACAACACCACGAGTAGGCGATCCATCTGTAAACACTGTTAAAGCTTCAGAAAGAGGAGAACGAGTAAAAATAGAAGAAAATGAAAGATTCAATGTATTTGTAATAACTATTCTAGGATCTTTAGGCAAAGAATATTGAATATCACCAAGATATTGAGAAAAAGCAATTTGATATGAATCAGAAACAGTCATCAAATGTTCATGTTCAAGTTTAGTACGAGTGAAAGCAATACCATCCAAATCATGACCTATTAATTGCAAAGATCGTCGTCGTGCTTTCATAATCAATTCTTCTAAAGCTTGTTGATAAGGAAAAATATTCCTAGGAGGAGAAGCAGACAAATTCAACCATTCATGAATATGAATTGTTCTTTCAGTAAAAGGAGAATAAAGACAACCAGTAGGTAAAGGTGAAGTAGGAAGAATTGCTAACCATAATTTAGTAGCTATAGAAACAATTCTATCAACATATCTCAGTTTAAGTTTATTTAGAATGTCCTGAAGACATTTCTTTTGCAAAATAGTAAGAGTCACCATATCCCCAGGATGCTTAGAACCTTTTAATAAAGAAAAGAGAGGTAACATTTCTCCTGTAGAAATTTGAAAATATGGACGAGCCCAATTAATGGTACCTAAAAGTTTTTGCCACTGAACCAAAATATATGAAGATTGCACTTTGAGTTCAGGTAAGGTAGGAATGGAAGAAGATTGTAAAACTTTAAATCCCAAATATGAATAAGGTTCAGTTTGTTGTATTTTTTCAGGAGCTATGTAAAGCCCCCTGCTGGCTACAATAGTAGTCAATGTTTGTAACACTTGTTCTTCATCAAAATCTGGACCTGCGATTAAAATATCATCCATGTAATGATAAACCAAAAAAGAAGGAAATTGATCACGAAAAGGTTGCAAAGCTTGATCCAAATAACTGTTCTACTGTGTAAGCACCACCACCACCTAAAGCAGCTGCATTAGCATGATGCAAATATTCACTTTCCCAGACCACATACTGCATAGAACTTAAAATCATTTGAAACAATTGCTTCCAATCTTGAGGTATCATAGTATACCCATTCTTAATTCCTTCTAAAAGACCTCTAGTAAAATTTCCAGTAATCCCATAATCAGAAATAGCCTTCTTCAACTCTCGTAAAATTTGAAATGGCAAACCTTCCCATTCTGCTATCTGTTGTCCAGCTTGTGGTCCTGGCTGATATTGCACTGGACATACAGACAACAATTCAGTTAACTCTTCTCCAGAAACAGCAACATCTGTCTTACAATTCTCTACCATCTTTTGAAATGAAGACTTTGGAACAATATTAGAAGGAGGAGGCTCCTGTTTAATGTGAGAAGAGACTGGTTCCTGTTTAATGTCAGAAGAAACTGGAACAATAGTAGAAGGTGGAAGTTTCTAATCAATGTCAGAAGAAACAGAAGATTTTAAAAGCTGTTGTTTAATATCAGAAAGAATAGAAAGTATGTCAGAGTCAGAAGGAGCAGAAGGTATTACTGCAGATGCAGAAGAAAGTTTTTCAGCTTCAGGATCAGGGGAAAGTAGTTCAACTTTAGATGTGGAAGAGATTGATTCAGCGTTAGAATCAGCGTTAGAATCAGGAGACAAAACTTCCTTTTCAGATAACGGAGGACATATAACAGGAGTAGGAGTGGAAAGAAAAAGAGGTGTAAGAAGAGAAGAAAACTCTTCATCCTTTTCACCAAACATTTTAATAGCATGTCTACAGAGATGCCAAGCATGTAAAACATCCACCTCTGTGCCTATCTTAGAATACAAAACCTTGCCAACGTTTTCCCAATCTGACAACTTAAAAGAACCCCTTTCAGGATAGAATGAACAAGTTAAGGCAATTTCTCGTACCAGCCGATAAATAACCTTCTGCGAGACATAAAGGCCAGACTTTTTAAGAAGATACACCAAATCATCTACATGCTTCCTCTGTCCCTGAGAAAGCGAAGATCCCATACTTACAGAAACCTTTAAAGAGATAAGGTTGAAAAGCCCAAAGGCTTACGGCGTGCCTGTCCTTGTCGGATGAAGTATGGGTCCCTGTTCCGGGCGCCAAATGTTGCATTCGTCAATGTTACATTAGTTTCCCGGAGGCTGAAGATGAGTGAGATGAGAGAAAGAAAACATCCACGGATAGCAGAATCAACAGCAACTTTATTGAGCATCAGATATAGTTTATATAGTTTCTAAGTTTCTCAGTTCTCACCTACTATGCGTGTTACATTATTATTGGTTAACAAATCTCCAAGGCACAATAATTGGTTAGCACTTACATCATTGGTTTTCGTGAGAATATGCACAAAAGTGTTATACATTGAAAGCGGCAAATGTTGCAGGTTATACTTTGTTTCATCCTGTGTCCTTGTACATGCTAGAAACACTGCTTGCAGATGAGAACTGCTTTGTTTGCACTTTCGCGAGAGCACAGTTCCAAAAACCATACAGATGAGCAAAGCAATAACCCTACAGCCATGGTTGAGAGATATCTACGATCCTACATATCCTACCAACAAACCGATTGGTATGAGCTGCTTCCCTTTGCGGAATCAGCATATAACAACACAGTGCATAGTAGCACAGGATATACCCCTTTCAAAATAGTGTCGGGAGGACTTCTGGTGGGACTGTGACATCGCCGGACGCTTCTTTTTGAAGCGCCAGCCCAGGGCTTCGTAGAACCGCAAGAACAGCGACTATCGGCTGTCTTGCGGTTTGAAAACTTTCCCCCTGGTATGAGGGGGGAAAGTGAGTAGACGGGTGGGGTAGAGCTCCCTGAGAGTGCCAGATTTTACCCATAATCTGGCGCTCGAAGATGAGAGCTCCCCGTTAAGCCTGTCAGTACTCCGGACCCTGGATGACTCTGCTTTGCAGAGCTAGATGTCGTTACCATCCCAGCAACCAATTTTAAACAAATACTTCCTGAATCAAGCTGGCGGAGCACAAGTTGCATGAATGAAACAGCAAGTATTTTTTTTCTTTTTTTTTAACTCCAAGAATTTACTTTCTTTAAAAGATTTTCCCTAACTGGAAAGTGAAAGCAAGATGGCGTTTGAGTTTCAACGGGGCGTGAAGAAGTGAAAGTTAAAAGTAATTATTGACAAGCCCCTGTTTGAAATGTAAAACTCCTTTTTGAAAAGTGGATGAAATAAGAAATGATGTAATAATAATAATTGAAGCAGCAATACAAATTACAAATTGTAAAGGGTCTTTTTTTTTCTTTTTGATACTCTTTCCCCCCCCCTTTTTTTCCTGTCCTTCTGGAAGGGAAGGAAGAAGGGGGGCAAGATGGCTGGTCTTTTTGAAAGCAAAGAAAGCAAAGAAGGGTTAATTAACCCTCAATGGTCTGATTTCGAGGAAGCTTTGAGTTCAATTACCTCTGCTTTATTGAAAAGAATTGATACTATATTTCAAGCTTCCCAAGCTGGAAACAATGAAATACATGGAAATACTGAGTTGCAATCTAGCAGTGGGGGATTGAATGAAGAGTTGGGAGATGTAAAAAAACAACAACAGATTATAGCAGTTTTTACTGAGGAGAGAAAGATGAATGCTGAGCAGAACATGGAGCAAGAAAATTTGGAAGCTGATGAAATTTTGGTTACACGAATTTTTTTTTATAAAACTCAATCTGCATTTAAAGAGCTGTTTCCAGAAGAAGCTACATTTCTGCAAAAATTTTATAATATGCAATCCCAAAAACCGCAAAATTTTACTGGAGTTAAAAAAGGCAGAGGGATCAAAGTTAAGAAGAAAGTTCGTAAAAAGGAAAAGAAGAAAGATTGGAGAAATGGAAAATAACCCTGCTTGATGAGATGATGGTCCTTAAAAAGTATTGTTTAACTGTTTAAAGATTTTGAATTTTTTGGGGGGAAAAAAAGCAGACAGCAGTTTAATGCCAGTTAACTAAGTGATGACCGACGATGAGGAGGCAATTTACAGCTGTATTGGAATATTTTGAGAAGAATAAACAGATCACAGCAATGCTGGTGTGTTGGGCTGTGAAATATGTCCTGACTTGAATGATTTGGAATATTTTATTAAGGACTGTAATAAATCTGGATTTAACTGTAATCGCAGAAGTTTTATTGAATATAGTAAATTAGAGTTTCCTGTTTGATGGTAATAAATATAAGGCAAAAGGACTATGGACCTAGAGCAATTGCAGGTGATCTGGTGGTTTCCCTAATACGTCTGATGAATTTACTAATCTAATTTTTGACTGGATTTGATGGATACTATTTCAAATATAATTACAAAGTCACTCGGGGGTTTTTTTTTTATAAAGAAGCAATTTTTTATTTAGGTGGGTAGACGCAAATGAAGATATTTTATATGCTGTTGGAAGATGTGAAGACAAGAAGATTAGCAACTGGTTTAATCTAGTATGAAGAATTTAAATGTTTGATATAGTTATTAAATGACACTTTATCTGTATTGATAAATTAATAAGAGGTTTGATTGTTATATTTTTTTAATTAAAAAATTTATTATTTTTTTATTAAGTGTTTTAACTATAACTGGACCTTGATGGTTTAAAAGTGGAGGACGGAAGACTTTATATAGTATTTTATTTTAAATTTGGGGTTTTTTTGAATGAGGGTTTCTTTCTTTTTTTTTTTATTGAAAAAGTTTTACCAATACAAATTTTTCCCCCTTTTCCCCCCCTCCCTAACCCCATTATAAGATACATATAAAAAACAATATATAATTCCATCCCATCCCCACCCTAACCCTTCCCCTCCTCCCTCTTCCCTCCCCCCCTTGACTTCCATTATATGCAATATTAGTATTTCCAAACAATATATATGTTATTCAATCTTCCATATCTTTTTTTCTATATTTATTAACATACTAACATAATCATCTCAGCTAAAAGCGATATAATATTTTCTAGTCTGATACTTATTCTGTACATACTCAATCCATAATTTCCATTCCTGTATATACTTCTCATGCGTCTGGTCTTTTAAAAAAGCTGAAACCTTTGCCATTTCTGCAAATCCAGCCATCTTCTGGGTCCATTGGTCGACAGTCGGTAAAACATCACTCTTCCAATGTTGGGCAATCAACAACCTAGCTGCTGTCACCATATACAAAATCAATTTAGTTTCACCCAGTGTAAAGTCTTTAACTATACCCAGTAGAAAAAATTGCGGAGAAAATTGTATTTTTTTCTTTAAAACATTTTGCATAACCCACCAGATTTTTATCCAAAAAGCCCTCACTTTCTTGCAAGTCCACCAGATGTGATAATATGTAGCATCTAAACAATCACATCTCCAACATTTTGGCTGCACATTAGGGTACATACAAGACAATTTCTTGGGGTCTAAATGCCATCTATAAAACATTTTATAAAAATTTTCTCGTAAATTTTGTGACTGTGTAAATTTAACGTTCTGAACCCATATTTTTTCCCATGTTTCCATCATAACTGGTTGAGAGAAATTTTGTGCCCATTTAATCATACAATCTTTAACTAGCTCATTTTCTGAGTCTCTTTCTAACAAAACATTATAAACTCTCTTAATATGCATTGGACCTGTCCGCTTTATCTGTTCAACCAATTCTACTTCATATTCCATTAAACCAGTTTGTTGATCTTCTTTCCATCTCATCTGTAATTGATTGTACTGCAACCAAGTCAACGATTTCCCTTCTTCCAACAGCATATCCAAAGTCTTCAATCGCCACCTGCCCTCTTCAAAGTAAAGTAACTCTTTATATAAGAAACCCCCGAGTGACTTAATATTTGTATTCCACATGGTATCAGCAAGATCCAGCCAAAACGGAATCTTGTAATCCCAATTAGTTCGGTGCCTTCTCCAGACTCTCAACAAGGCATTTCTAAGTAGATGACTATTGAACACTTTGTCCACTTTGTTGTCATAAAATAGGTATGCATGCCAACCCCAAACCAGGTCATGGCCTTCTATATTCAACAAATCAGTCTTAGTTTTCCCAAACCAATCACTTAATTGTATCAATGCAGTTGCTTCATAATATAGTCGAAGGTTTGGGAGTTTAAGACCACCTCTCTCATGAGTGTCTTGCATTATTTTCAGTATAACTCTTGGTTTTTTATCATTCCAAATGAATTTATTCAGTCCTTTTTGCCATTCTAGCAATGGTTTGTCTGATTTAAGCACCGGTATCATTTGAAATAAAAAGATAAGTCTAGGTAAAACATTCATCTTTACTGCTGATATTCTTCCAAGCAATGATAACTGCAGTTTCTTCCAGTTTTGCATATCTTTTTGTATCTTTTGCCACAGAACCTCATAGTTATTTTGAAACAGTTTAGCATTGGAGTCTGTGATTTGTACTCCTGAATATTTGACCTTTGAAACAATCTCAAAACCTGCCATTCTTTCCAGTTCCTTTTTTTTGCTCTCTGTCAGATTTTTAACAATCATTTTAGTTTTCTTCTGATTCAGCCTAAAACCAGATACCATGCCATAATCTTCTATGATATTTTTCATCTGGATTATTGAATTCATAGGTTGTGATAGGGTAACAACCAGGTCATCTGCAAATGCCTTAGTTCTGTAGTCCTCTTGCCTTATAACTATTCCAGTCAAGGAGTTCGAATCCCATATTGCGTTAAGTAAGACTTCTAAAGTTAAAATAAATAATAGCGGGGATAATGGACAACCTTGTCTGGTGCCTTTTTGTATGTTGAAATTCGATGTTAAACATCCATTAATAATAAGTTGTGCATATTGTTCTTGATAAATTGCACCAATCGCTTGTATAAACCGCTCCCCCAAATCCATTTTTTCCAAAGTCTTAATTATAAAGTTCCAATTCACTCGATCAAAGGCTTTTTCCGCATCCAAAAAAACCAGCACTGCAGAGATCTGTTTATTCTTATCTAGATAGTCCATTAAGTCTATAACTTGCCTAACATTCTCCTTCATATATCTGCCTTCAATAAATCCTGCTTGATCATGGTGAATTATCTTTTGAATAACTGGCATCAATCTGTTGGCTAGTACTTTTGCAAAGATTTTATAGTCTGTGTTTAATAAAGATATTGGTCTATAATTTTCTGGTTTCTTAGGACCTGATTCTTCTTTCGGAATCAATGAAACAAAAGCTGTTTTCCATGAGGAAGGTATCTTACCTCCTAGTTGTATATTACAAAATAAATCTTTAAGATGCTGAATCATTTCTTCCTGTAAAGTTTTATAATAAATTGCAGTTAAGCCGTCCGTCCCTGGAGCTTTAGCTGTTTTTAATTGCTTTATAGCAAAACTGATCTCCTCCACTGTTATCAATTGTTCCAAACTTTTCTTTTGAGTCGTTGAAATTTTTGAAATTCTCTTGTTTTCTAAATATTCATCTATGATAATATTCTGTATATCATCTTTAGCATATAACTTAGTATAATATTCCAAAAAGGCTTTTTTAATTAGATCTTGTTGATAAACTTCTTTATCAGCATATTCAGTACTATCAATAATTCGTGTCGATGCTTGTTTCCTCAAAGTATACGCCAACCACCTGCCCGGTTTATTAGCATTGGAAAAAGTATTATGCTTTGCAAATTGTAAGTTAGTTGCCGTTTGGTCTGCTATAAGCATTTGAAATTGATCCTTCAAAAGTTTTATAGCCATTTGCAATTTTCCATCTGTTGGTTTTTGTATCAGTTGTTGTTCTTTCTTTTTTATCTCAGATTCCAGTTGTAGTCTTTTCTTCTGCTGATTCTGCCTGTGTTTAGAGTTCATTTGAATTAGTACTCCCCGCATATATGCTTTACTTGCGTCCCAAACTGTTTCAATAGGGGTACCTTTATTCAGATTAAATTTTAAAAACTCCTTTAAATGCTTTTTAAGTTCAATTATATTTTTTTCATATCTAAATAGATTCTCATTTACTCTCCAGGATCTTCTTTCTCTTTTGCCCATCTCGATTTCCATCCAGACCGGACTGTGGTCAGTCAAAGTCCTAGGAAATATCTTTATTTCCTTTACTTTAGAAAGTAAGTTAGAAGTTAAGAGAAAAAAGTCTATTCTGGAAAAGGATTTATGCCTGTCTGAGTAAAAAGTAAAGTCCAGTTCATTTGGGTTTCGAATTCTCCAAATGTCTTTCAATTCCAAATCCTCTTTCAGTTCAAAAAAAGCTTGTGGTAGTTTATTCCCTATTTTGGCCGTAGTTTTTTTATCCAATCTAGGTTGGATTACTCCATTCCAGTCGCCCATTATTATAATGTTTGAATAATCCCAATCCAGAATTTTTAAATGAAGCAGCTTGTAAAAATTTTCCTGCTGTTGATTTGGAGCATATATTCCGACCAACAAAATTGGTCCACCATCTGTAATAACTTCAATTGCAATATATCTTCCATCTTTATCTACTTCTATAGTTTTAGCTACAAATCTCTTGTTTATATATATCACCACTCCATTCTTCTTTTCTAAATTTGAAGCAACAAATTGCATTCCCAATTTTGAATTTATCAAGTATTTCTGATCTTGCAATTTTACATGAGTCTCCTGTAAGCAAATAACATCATTATGAAATTGTCTCAAATAGTGAAATATCTTCCTTCTTTTTTGCGGAGAATTCAGTCTGTTAACATTCCAGGACAAAAATTTAAGTGCCATTTGACCCTGTCTGAAGTTTTGAGAGCAATTGTTGAAGATTCTCTCCTACAGTAGCAATCTTCGGTTTAGCTCCTCCCATGACTTCAGCTTGCTGCTTATCTTTGGTTCTTTTTTCACGCTGTGGCTTAATATATTCTTGCTGCTGTTGCTTCATTTGTTGAGACATTGCTCTGGTTATACGTTGCTCTTCCATTTTGGATGTTGTTACTTCCAAAGCCATCGCCTCCTCTGTGATGGTTTTAGACATTTCTTCCAAAGGAGAAGCTTCAAATGGTGCAAAAGGGTCAACCACAACTCCACCTACTGCTCCCATTAACTCTCTTGCCTCCCTTTGCGACTGCCTTATTTGTGCTTCTGTTTCTTGATCAATCTCAGCTTGTAGTTGAACTTCTATCTATTGGTGAAGATGTGCGTGGAGGAGGAGAGCCCGCTTTCAAAACGTTATAATAAAATTCTTCTGCTTTTTCAATAGTATTAAGGCGGTATCTCACTCCTCGCAGCCTCAATATTACACCTATTGGCGCATCCCACCTAAATTGTATGTTCTGTCTTTTCAATTCTGCCACCAAAAATCCAAAATCCTTTCTATCTCTTAACATTTTGGGTGGTAATTCTTTAAAAACTCCAATGTCACTTCCATCAACTTGAACTGTTGTAACAAAGGAATTTTGCAAGATTTCATTTCTCATTCTTCTGTCTGTAAAGTATACAACCACATCTCTAGGCAGTTGTCTTTGTACCGCCACACGAGAATTAACTCTGTAGACCTTGTCCATCTTGCACAAAACCACGCCTGGTTCCACTTTCAACATGACTGCCAAAGCCTCTGCACAAATTTTCCTGAGATCCTCCCTGGTATTCTCTTTTACACCTCTCAGTCTAATAGCATATTCCATTGATCGAAATTGCATCATAGTAATCTCATTTTGCATTTTTTGTGTAACTTCTTCAATTTCTGTCATTCTTGAATCAGAAGCTCTAAATTTGGTCTCCATCTCTGAGGCAAGATTCTCCACTTTTTTATCAATCTGCAACACTACCTCAGACAGGCCTTTAACCACTGTTTGAATATCTTGTTTAACTGCATCATATTTCTCTTGAACCATTCCTTTAACCTCCTTCTCTGATCTTTGAATTTCTTTAATAATAAGGTCATATTGACTTTCTTCCTTTGTCTGAGATTGCAACTGCGCTGTTTGAGGCTGTTTCTGTTTATGTGTAGGGGAGCCCCCACCCCCGTTGGTTGCTTTGTTGCCATTATACCTCTTAAAGATCTTCCTTTTCCACAAACTCTAGCAACTTTTCCCAAAAGGTTCTCCAGATTCAATCAGGTCTATAAAAGTCAATTAGTATTTTTTATTTTATTTTATTTTATTTTTTGGATACTTTTCTGCCTCTTCCAGCCGGATTTGTTACTTTAAAATGTAGCCAGATACACTGATCAGATTACTTTCGCTTTCAGCTGTTCTCCACTGAAAGCAAGCGCCATTTTTTTCCCCTTTCTCAGAGCCAGATTACTTTCACTTTAAGAACTCTTTAAAATAGTCCAAAAAGCTTCCAATACTTGCTGTTTAGTGAGAAGTTTGAAATCTTCCTTATTTTTCGTTGTTGTTGGTAATGCTGCCGCGCTGTCTTGCTCTGCTTTGAAGCAGAGTTTCCCAGTCGTCCGGAGCTTCAGCGGGGTGGATAGGGAGTCCCACCCTGTTAACTCCCCAGAAGCAGAAAAGGCTTTCTGGGGGTCTCACAGGGGACTCTACCTGCAGCCGCCGGCTCTCCTCACAAGCACCTTGAGTCTCGGAGTTTTTCGAGCCGTTTCAGTTGCCGAAACGGCTCTTTTACGGGCGATCGGGCTGGCGGTCTTCAAAAGACCGTCAGCGACGGCTAACGGCAACAGCGGAAGTCCTTTCTTTTTTGTTGTTGTTGTTGTTGTTGGGTTTTTTTTCTTTGTTTTAAATGAAAGAAGTTATAAAATATCTTGTTATATTGAGTAATGATAGGTTTGATTAGGTAATACTTAATTGTTTTATTAACTGCTGTAATTATAAATGGAGATTAATTCTGTTGAATTAGATGGAATAAGAAGAAAGAAGACTTGCTTTCCTTTTATCTACTTGTTTAATGATTATGATTATGATAAGTGTGAAATGGAGTTTAATTTAGAGAATTTGAGCTGTATTTTATCTTGTATTTGCTCTGGGAAGTCGGGGGGGTGGTTGGGGAGGGGGGAGAAAATGTATGTAAAACTTTTAAAACTCTTTCAATAAAAAATAAAAAAAATAAAAAAAATAGTGTCGGGAAAGGATTTCCCAGCCATCCCAGACCTGGACGTACAAACCGCAGGCCCACGGAGTCCAGTAGAGTGGACAGATAAAGTCAAACAGACGTGGCCCCATATAAAAGCTGCATTAGCGAAAGCATCTAAAACATACAAAACTCAAGCCAATAAAAAGAGACCTGAGAGCCCACCATACAGGGTGGGAGAAAAAGTGTACCTTTCAACCAAGTACATCAAGTTACAAATCCCCGCTAAAAAAAACTAGGACCCAAATATATAGGCCCATTCCCCATCTCCAAAATAATAAATCTTGTAACAGTAGCTTTAAAGCTACCCTCACTATTAAAACGGGTACATCCAGTGTTCCACAGTAGCCTTCTAAAAGCGCCATCTAAAATAAGGGACACAGGAACACGTCCAGGGCCTATAGCAGGAGATATATATGAGATCAAGAAAATACTCGATTCCAAAATATATCATGGAGGACTCAGATATTTAGTACGTTGGAAAGGATATCCAGATTCAGATGCCTCCTGGGTAAAAGCGAAAGACGTAAATGCTCCCCGATTATTGAAACGATTTCGTGAAAAGTACCCAACCAAGCCAGGCAGGTACAGTCCCGACTAATTGTAACGATATACCACTCTTTGTCTCAACAGGAGGAGACCTGGTAGGGGGGGGCGCATGTTGAGGATCAAAATCACCCCTCGACACAACACACATGAAGCCTAAACCGGATTGAAGGAACACCCCGGTGTGTCAACGGGAACATATCAGGAGCTCCCACGCTCGGGCGGCGAATTGTGAACGGACACGGTGGAAGGGGGTGTATAGCGCCTAGGCATGCACAGGGTTATGAGGTGGTGGTCGGCACGGGAACTGAGGGGAGGGGAGGTAAAGGGTTTTGTGCAGCCCGGATGACGAGACAGAAGTGCGTTGATGCAGCACCCGATGGGAGAACGGCAATCCGGAAGTTTGTCCTTTACAGTCACGGCCGCCCCGTTTGGAGAGCGATCATTCAGCGGCTCCGGATCCTACAAGCCAGGCAGGGGGCGGGGCACTAAAAGGCGGGGTAATTGAATCTGATTAAAAGGCAAACAGTTGGTGGGGTTGGGTGTCTCCGACTTTGATTCCCATCTCAGGAACTTCAGCGCTTTCTGTAAACAGCTACGTCAGCCGTGATTAAACCAGCAGCTTGCTACGAGCCGTGTGTGTGTGTGTGGCATTGCTCAGCATTTTATTTTTATTTTTATTTGATTTGATTTATATGCCGCCCTTCTCTGGAGACTCAGGGCTAAGCATGGCTCGGGCGGTTCCAGGGGCCTGACAGATTCAGTAATATGCTTCTCTGAGGTCTAGTTTAGTAAAGACAGGAGTGGGAGGGGTATAGCTTCTGCACGCACACACAGTTTATCCACCTAAAATCAAGCATACTCTCATAGTTCCATCTTTTTTCTCTTTAAATAGGATTGGGGATGCGACTCATGGCTTGCCTGGCTCGATGAACCCCCTTGCTAGGTTCTTGTCTATGTATTTGTGCATTTCTTCCATTTCTCGGGATGCCATGGCATACAGTTTGGATTTTGGAAACTTGGCCCCATGGATGATTTTGATGGCATAGTCCATTCCAAGGTGTGGGGGGGTAGGACATCGCACTCAGTTTTGCTGAACACTTCAGTGAGGTCTTGATATTCTCTAGGGATCTGCTCAGCCTCTGGGGTTTGTTCAGAGGTGGCTGCCAGTTATTCTGGTGGGATTGTGGGGGGGGCATCCAGTGTGGGTGATGTCCCTCTTTGCAGGTGAGGGGGGGTGGAGGCCTCTTGCTATCCTGAGTCTCCGGTCGCCCCCTTGCCACCAGATGGTTGGGCCCCACTTGTCCAGCCAAGAGAGCCCTAGTATTACAGTCTCTGTCATTTTGGAAGCTATTACGAATTGATCCCAGTGGTCTGCTAGCTCTAGCCTCACTGGTTCGGTCAGGTGGGTGGTGTGGGCTTCCCCCAGTAGGGACCTGTCACCATGCCCAATCTCTTCGCTCTGATCCCTAGTTTCAGGACTGTGGGTAAATTAATCAAACATCTAGTGCATCCTGAGTCTATTAGGGCTTCAAAAGTGCCCTCCGTCCCTGTTTTTGGGGCTGTGAGATGTATCGGAAAGACAAAAGGGTGTATGGGTTCACTCATCATTGGGTCATTTTCACCCTTGTTCTCACTGTCGTAGGGTTCCAGCAATTGGTCATCATTAGCTGGAGTTTCCCCCTCTTTGGCTGGGTGGGGAGGGACCTCTACAACCTGGAGGGCTTTTTGGGACTTGTTGGTGGCATGCCTGGGGCAGTAGTGAAATCCTCTGAAGGTTGCTACCAGTTCTGTAAGTCTGCTACCGAGCGCACGCTTCATCCACGCAGTGCTTAAAAAGGAACATTATGAAGCCTTCTGAGTCTGCAAAGGTAAGTAGAACAGCGAGGGGGGGGGATCCACTGTGCCACATGATTTAGATTAGCTAGAAAGCAGGAAATCCAACAATTCTAGCAAAGATAAATTGCATGTCACAGCTGATCGTCGCCCAGCTGATCGTCGGAAATACCAGTTCACCTGTTCACATTTTTTACTACCAGTTCAGGAGAACTGGTCCGAACCAGTAGCATTTCACCCCTGGCCTGGGGCCTCATTCCGGTCATGCCCTGGGTGGTGGGTGGTGGCTCTGGCTTGGGTTTCAGAGCTGGAGTTACATAGGCTGAGGCAAAATGGCATACCCTTCCACATCTGTACCATTTCAACTGGCTTCAGGGGACGGTTGGTCTTGGGACTGGCTAGCTTGCTGCGGCCTCCCATCAGCTGGGTGGACTCCGATCTAGTTTCCCTTGTTCTGACCTAGGCTCCCTTAACAAGCAGGAGGCAGGAATTGGTCCCAGAAAAACCTTTTATTTACACGACTGTGAATTATGTTCATTCACAGTCAGCAAGGTTTGTCCAAACACTTCTGCAAAGGAATATTTCTCAATATTTCTCTCAGAATCATGGAATGAACGAACGAATTGTTTCCTGCAAAAGCCCACTCCCTGTTCACTCCTCTTTTATTTCCTACTAGTTGTACCCGGCCACGCGTTGCCATGGCTCAGTCTTTTGGGTATACAATATTTTTTGACCGAGTGCTGATAATTTCCCTCTGTAGCTCAGGTCACACCTACTTTGTCTCCGTCCCACCAGTCTTTTCACTTGGTCGATTGGATTCAGACCTGAGTTCCCTTTCTGTACGTTTCTTTTTGGACTTTAATGTTGCTTAATCAATTGCTTTCTTGGACTTTTACCCATTTGGTGCTTGTATTGGAAGAGCTGTGCATCATGGGATTGGCAGGGGCTTCCAGTCAGGCTGGCGTCGGTGAATTTGCATCCCTGGGGCTCCGGGACGGTGGCCGCCAACAAATATTTTGAATCCAGCAGCCATCTGGAGGTTTGTCTTCGGACGCCTCCAAGGATACTTTGCCGCGAGTGTAAGAGCTGGTTTCCCGGCTTGCTGGTATAACCGCCTTCACATTCGCAGCTCTCCGCACCACAGGCGGCATCAGGGTCCCTGCCAAAGGTACGGCATACTCCATTAATCGGGAGGACACTTCACGGCGGTTGACATTTCCTGCCATTTTGCTTGTGGGTTTGGTGGCGGCGACGCTGAGGGGAAAAGACCTGAGTCGCACCTGCCATTGTGATGCTGCAACATTAAAGTCCAAAAAGAAATGTAGAGAAAGGCAACTGAGTCTGAATCCAATTGACCAAGTGAAAAGACTGGTGGGAAGGAGACAAAGTAGGTGTGACCTGAGCTACAGAGGGATACGGCACAGCTCAATTCCAACGCAATGTCGCACGAAATAATTAAATCAAAATGAAAATAAATCGAAATCTATGAAAATTCAATTTAACAATGCAATCTGAAACACTGAAATGGAATTGTAAAATTGGAAATTTGGAAATCTTAAATGGATCGTAAATCGGAATCATTGAAATAGAATCGTAAAATATTTAGTATATTTAGTGTGTTACTTTTATGTCCAACAGATGGTGCTATTTTTCAAAAAAGCATGTTTTTACCTGTCACGGTATATAGTTTTTACATATATATATATATATATATATATATATATATATATATATATATATAGTTTATATACCTATATATAATATAGGTATATAAAAACACATGCGTATTCAAATGCAATGTTGTGTCAAAATTTCAAAGCAATCGGTGAACTTTTGGAGATTTAAGATTTTGAACAAACGAACATGTACATTTTTATTTATATATAGATGGGAGGGGCCAATCATTTCCCAGGTGTGGCTTTATTCCCGAGTCGTCCCTGCTTTCTGAGTTGTTCTTGTCTTCTGGCAGCTCTGCGCATGCGCACACTGGGAACGGGTTCCAACTGTTCCTCTGCCTCGCTGCTGTCTAATTCCCTCTCTACCTCCGATGCAGAGCCCTCGTCCAAGCTTTCCCCAGTCCCCAGGACTGGCCCAACCTCCTCACTGTCTGACTCTGCTGCCAGCTCTGCTGGCTGCTGGTGGGCCACTACAGCCCTCTCTCTCTGGGCCTGGTTGCCTCCATATGTCATTGGCGTGCAATGCACAGTCCAGCTTTATGGCTACTTGGAACCATTCAGAGAGTCGGTTTGGGATGTCCTGGTAGGTGGTTACTTGGCTGATTTGCTTGTCCAGGCTTTCTCTAAAGAAATGGATTAGTAGCTGCTCAGGCCAGGGAGGTAGCTTCCCCATGAGCCTTCTGAACTCAAGGATGAGTTCTTTAATGGGTCGCCCTCTCTGCTTTAAATTCCTTAACTCATCCTTTGCATATTGATCCTCCCCCACATCTTCAAATCTGGCCACTAGTTCTTGCAAGAAATCATTGATGTCCTGCAGCTGAGGGGCTCTGTTCCTATTGAGGGCTGCTAGCCATTCGTTTATTTCCCCCTCTAATCCCATGATGATGGTGTTCAACAAGGCTCTGTGCAATGGATAGAGGTGTCCATAATGGTCTAGGTGGACAGTGGCAGAGCCAAGGAACAGAGCCAGCTAATCTGGGTCCCCATCGAATTTCCCTCTGAATTGGGGCGGTTCATTCCATGCTGTCCCTCCCTTGTCTTGTTGGGCCCCATTTGCCGGAGCCTGGGGCACTTGGCAATCTGCATTGATTCTAGCCTGTGAAAAGGGGATTCGCCCAGCCTGGGCAACTTGCTTGTGGTGCAGGGGGGCACTGGGGACAGCCTCAGGCTCAGCTTCCTTCTGGTGGGTGGAGAAGGGGCTGCGTTCTTGTCTGCCTCTCCATTTTTGAGCGTGTGGGCATCCCGGGATTGCTCTGAGATTAGGTTCAGCTTAAACCTAGGGCTGGCCAATTGGAGTCTGTCGGGTTGGATGGGGCTTCTCCTCACTTCATGGGGATCAACTGCAACCCCAATCTCTTTTCCCCTTTCTTTTGGGCAGTATGACAGCCTCTCATCGCGAAGGGTGGCTTGGTCAAATTCCTCCCTCAATTGCTCTAAGGATTCACCTGGGGCTCCCAGTAGAGTTTGTGGGGTTCTGACCACTTTCCACTCCTTCATCCACTCCAGTCTTTCTAACTTGCTTATGGGTTGCCCCAGGCGACAGGAGCTAGGGTAGGGGGGTGCGACCACAACCACTTTAGGGATTCTCTTCCACCAATACTCATCCCTTTCTGCTTCGGTCACTGAGGCAGGCATCCTGGGTGTCTCGTCTTCTGTGGTCAGAGATGGTTGCAGTTGAGTTCTGTTTGGGCTGCTGGCTCCTGGAATATCCTGGGTGGGGGCAGGTTTTGTCTACTTCTGGGTTACCAGGAGCAGGCTTTATTTGGGCATCCTGCCCTCTGCCATGGTGGCCTCAGTTTCTCTCCATGCACCCCAGGTATCAGAGAGCAGGTGGAGAGTCCGGAACTCAGGAATCCTGGTCATTTTGGTTAGTTTTGGGAAGCTGTCAGGGTTCCGACTGATGCCCTAATAAAAGCGGGAGCCTCAAGCCAGTTTTCAAGAAAAATCCAGTTGTTTATTAGAAGTGCCATATCGGCACGGACCTAGTGAAGCCAACTCTGACCCCACTCAGTTTGTGCTTTGCCTCTGACCCTGTTTCCCCCTCCCCACAAGATGTGTCATCAATCACATTCCCCAATGAAGCAATTTTGTGGGTTGTAGGAGTTACTCTCTCCAGCCGTTACTGGTTTCTGTGGAGATGGACTTGACTTTGGCCAGCTAGGATGTGCATTGTTTTGACTGAGGTGCAAATTCCTTGATGCAGCTGCAAGGCTCGATTCCCCATCCACCTGCCTATGGCAACTCGGGAGCAGGTTAAGGAAACTTCAGTTATATGTGGAATACCAAAAAATATGTTTGTATCATAACATTTTACTTTCACCACTGACCTCATTTCATTATTTTATCATGCTACTTAAATAAATAATTAAAAGATATAATTTAATTGAAAATGTAAAAGAAATGTACAGAAATGCAGTCAGGTACAGTATGAAGTACAATCAATATATTCATCAGAATAATTATATATTTTTAGTGTGGACTTGCGGTTTGGTGTCACTTTGCCTTTAAGTGAACTTTTTTAAAATTCTTTTTTATTGGTTAAAAATTACAAACAAACATAAATACGACAATATAACATACAAAACAAATAAACATGAATCAAGTCTTACGATTTCTTTTTCAAAATTGTCACATCGGTAGACTGTATTTATATTTCTTATCTATATATCTATATATTTACATATAATGCAATATAATAAACTCCATATTTAATTAATTATGTTCCTTAATTGGTACCCAATTTTTATCTATAAATTACGACCTTTCTTTTGTGTCCCTATTTTTATATTCCTTTCTTTTTCTCCAACCAGTTATACCATTTCTGCCATACTATATAATAGTCTGTTTCATCTTTTTCTTGTAATTCTTTCGTGAGTCTGTCCATTTCTGCACATTCCATAATTTTGGTGATTATTTTATTTTCCGTTGGTATGTCTTCATGTTTCCAATTTTGAGCAAAGAGTATCCGTGCTGCCGTTAGTATGTGGATAATTAGATATTTTATTTCTTTTCCGTAAGGGCCTGTAATTATTCCTAGTAAAAAGATTTCTGGCTTCATTTCCAATTTCTGGTTTATGATTTCTTCTATTTGTGTCTTTATTGCCTGCCAGAACTGTTTTGCCTTCTGGCATGACCACCACATATGGTAGTAGGTTCCTTTTTGTGATTTGCACTTCCAACAGGTTGGGAAGGTATTCGGAAACATTTTTGCTAGGCATGCAGGAGGGAGGTGCCATCGGAAAAACATTTTATACAAATTCTCTTTGTAGGGTTTAGACATTGTTAGTTTATAATTCACACTCCATAATTTTTCCCATTTGTCCAATTCAATGTTATATCCAAAATTTTTCGCCCAAATTATCATATTTTCTTTGACCACTTCTTCTAATTTATATCTTAATAAGTAAGTAAATATTTTGGTTATCAATTTCTCATCCTTGTAAAATTTTGTCTAATTCGTATGGCTCTTTTTAGAATCCGAATTGTACCAGGTCTGTCTTATACCTGGATTCTCTCTGTAAATATGGCCACCAGCCAATGTCTATACCCCATTCTTTCAGTTCTTGTCTTGATTTTAACTTTCCCTTGCTATTCAGTAGTTCTTTATAGGTTTTCATTTTCTCCATATCCATGGCATTTGGATAGATCTGCACTTCCATGGTCGATAACCATCCTGGAATTTTGGATGGTTATCGACCATGGAGGTGCAGATCTATCCAAATGCCATGGATACGGAGATCATATATGGTGGACATGTAAAAAAATTAAGGCTTTTTGGATAAAAATATGGTGGATCATTCAAAATATTTTAAAGAAAAAGATAAAATTTACCCCACAGTTTTTTCTGTTGGGCATATTTACAGATTTTACGGTTATAGAGACTAAGCTGATTTTAAACTTAATAACAGCAGCTAGACTTTTGGTGGCACAGTACTGGAAGAAGGAAGAGTTACCTACTATTGAGGAATGGATGTTAAAAGTAGGGAATCTGGCAGAGATGGCAAAAATTTCAGCGTACTTGAAAGATCACTCAAATGAAAGATATGTACTGGAGTGGAGAAGATGGATTGACTATATTCAAAATAAGTACCAGACTAAAAAGTTCCAAATAGCCTATGAATGAAATATTTAATTTAATTTTTAGCTTATGATTATAGTTATTTGAACTATGTGGAGTTAAAGATCTAGCGAGAATTTGGAGTCTACAAAATGTTAGCTTATTTTAGTTTATGATTGTTAAATGCTATACCCTGTATTTGTTCTGTGAAGTCCGGGGAGGGGGGAAGGGGGAGGGGGAATGGGAATGGGTGGGCGAGGGGGAGGGAAGAGGGGAGGGAGGGGGGAGGGGGAGAAAATGTATTTTTGAAAAACTTTTTAATTAAAAAAAAAACCATCCCGGAATTTTATTGTAATGTATTTTTCTAGTCTCTTGCCATGTTTTATATAGTGCTTCTCTAATAATATGTCATTAGAAGTATCTGTGGTGTTTATCTCTCCCCTCCCACAAAACAGCGTGCCAACCTCTTTGCAAACCGAAGCCCTCTAATGTTAATATTCTTTTGTTTTTAAGCTCTATCCAATCTCTTATCCAAATCAAAGATGCCACTTTGTAATACAGTTCCCAATCCGGTAGTCCTAATCCTCCTTTCTCTCATGTATCTTGAAGGTACCGTATTTTTTGGTGTATAAGATGCACCTTTTTACCCCCCAAAAGGGGGTGAAAATCTGGATGCGTCTTATACACCGAATGTAGCCCTGCCCACCCACTGGCCCCCACCCTTGGGAGGTTGTCGGCCTCTGTGCGTCGCATTTTCCGGCGGTTTCAGGCAGTGGGGATCCTCACATTGGCAAAAATTAGCAATGTTGCATGCTGGGAGATGGGTGGCGGAAATGGTTAGGGTGCTGCTTGGAACCTGCTGAAAACTGCCACCGCCGCATTTTCATGAGGGTGCACGGCTGTACAAATTACATCGGGGAATCAGGGAGGAAAATGCCAGAAAACACGATGCATGGAGGCTCTGCTCTTGCAAAGTGGGTTTTTCTGCATGAGATGTGTAAGGCAAGGTGCTCACTGCCCAGCTTTCCCCTTCTCCAGACAACCTAGGCTGAGGGCAGTCAGCTTCTGTTCCTGGCCCGGAGATGGATCTGGCCAAGAGGGAAGAGAAAGTGAGACTGCAGAAAAGGAGAAGGAGGGTGGGCAGCTTTGCGAATTGCTTCAGGGGATTGGGGAGAAAAATGTCGGAAAACGCAATGCATGGAGGCAATGCTGTTTTTCCTCCCCAGTTCCCTAAAGCAATTCGCAAAACCGCCCACCCTCCTTCTCCTTTTCTGCAGTCTCACTTTCTCTTCCCTCCTGGCCAGATCCGTCTCCTGGGCCAGGAGCAGAAGCTGACCGCCCTCAGCCTGGGTAGTCTGGAGAAGGGGCAGGCTGAGCGGTGAGCACCTTGCCTTACACCTCTCCATGCAGAAGAGCCCGTTTTGCAAAACCATTGCCTCCATACATCGCATTTTCCGGTGTTTTCCTCCCCGATTCCCCAATGCAATTTGCAGAGCTGTGCGCCCCCCTTCTTGTTGGCTAAAGGGGAAGAAGAAAACTCTGGGCACGTTGAGAAAGCATATTCTCTTATTGCTGGAAGAAGGTCAAAGTTGGTCCCCCCCCCTTTTCTTTCTTAAACTGAACTGCACTGCTTTTCTGACTCATTGATAAATGATCCTGGGAGAAAGCAGCAGCCGCCGCTGATCCATTTCAGGTGGTCAAAATGCCAAGTGGCTGTGGAGAGCTGAGACATTTCTCCTTCACACCGCCTGCTGCTCAGTGCAGTTCAGTTTAAGAGAGCGGGGCGGGGGGGAACCAACCTCGACTGCGACTGGAGTCCCTCTGAGCATGAAGACCGTTTGGGAGGAGAAGGTGGCTGAGGAGGGAGGAGTATAGGAACAAGGTGCAAGGACGGGAGATGGGGGTGGGTGGGGGAGACTGCAGGAGAAGCAGCCCTTCTCCCCTTCTTCCATCAACAAGAGCGTGTGTGTTCTCAACGTGCCCAGAGTTTTCTTTTTTTTTTAATTGAAAAAGTTTTACACATACAAATTTCCCCCCCTTTTTTCCCCCACCCTACCCCAACATTATAAAAATACATATACATATACATAAAATATAATTCCCTCCCAATCCCACCCTAATCCTCCCCACCACCCTTTTCCCTCCCACCCCCCTTGACTTCCACTATATGCAATGCTAATAATTCCAAACAATATATATGTTATTCATCCCTTCCATATCTTTTTCTCTATTTACTAGCTTATCCATCAATCCTCCTCAGCTAAAAGCTACATAATATTTTCTAGTCTGATATTTATTCTGTATATAATCAATCCACTTTTTCCATTCCTGTGTATAATTCTCAAGCGTCTGATCTTTTAAAAAAGCTGAAATCTTCGCCATTTCCGCAAATCCAGCCATCTTCTGAATCCATTGGTCCACAGTTGGTAAGGCATCATTCTTCCAATACTGAGCAATCAATAACCTGGCTGCTGTCACCATATATAAAATCAATTTTGTTTCTCCCAGTGTGAAATCCTTAACTATACCTAGTAAAAATAATTGCGGAGAAAATTGTATTTTTTTCTTCAAAACATTTTGCATAACCCACCAAATTTTTATCCAAAAAGCCTTCACTTTCTTACAAGTCCACCAAATATGATAATATGTAGCATCTAAATACATCTCTAGCATTTTGGTTGAACGTTAGGATACATGCAAGACAATTTCTTGGGATCTAAATGCCATCTATAAAACATTTTATAAAAATTTTCTTGCAAATTCTGTGACTGTGTAAATTTAACATTCTGAACCCATATTTTTTCCCAAGTATCCATCATAACTGGTTGAGAAAAATTCTGTGCCCATTTAATCATACAATCTTTAACTAACTCATTTTCTGAATCCCTTTCTAGCAAAACATTATAAACTCTCTTAATATGCATTGGACCTGTCTCTTTTATCTGTCTAACCAGTTCTACTTCATATTCCATTAAACCAGTTTGTTGATTTTCTTTCCATCTCATCTGCAATTGATTATACTGCAACCAAGTCAGAGAAATCCCTTCTTCCAACAGCGTTTCCAAAGTCTTCAACTGCCATCTACCCCCTTCAGTATAAAGTAGCTCTTTGTATAACCCCCCCCCCGAGTGACTTAATATTTGTATTCCACATGGTATCAGCAAGATCCAGCCAAAACGGAATCTTATAATCCCAATTGGTTTGGTGCTTCTTCCAAATTCTAATCAGGGTGTTTCTAAGTATATGACTATTAAACACTTTATCCACTTTGTAATCATAAAATAAGTATGCGTGCCATCCCCAAACAAGGTCATGACTTTCTATATTCAGCAATTCAGTCTTTGTTTTTCCAAACCAATCACTTATTTGTGTCAATGCAGCTGCTTCATAATATAATCGAAGGTTTGGAAGTTTAAGACCACCCCTCTCACGAGTATCTTGCATAATTTTCAGTTTCACTCTCGGCTTTTTTTCATTCCAGACAAATTTATTCACTCCTTTTAGCCATTCTAGCAACGGTTTATCAGATTTAAGCACCGGTATCATTTGAAATAAGAAAATAAATCTGGGTAAGACATTCATTTTTACTGCTGATATTCTTCCAAGTAAAGATAACTGCAGTTTCTTCCAAGTTTGCATATCTTTTTGTATCTTTTGCCACAGAACCTCATAATTGTTTTGAAACAGTTTTGTATTTGAGTCTGCAACTTGTACTCCTAAATATTTAACCTTTGAGACAATTTCGAAACCTGCCATTCTTTCCAGTTCCTTTTTTTTGCTCTCTGTCAAATTTTTAACAATCATTTTAGTTTTTTTCTGATTCAGTCTAAAACCAGATACCATGCCATATTCTTCTATAATATCTTTCATCTGGATTATTGATTTCATCGGCCGTGTTAGGGTAACAACCAGATCATCTGCAAATGCCCTAGTTCTATAGTCCTCTTGCCTTATGACTATTCCATTCAAAGAGTTTGAATCCCTTATTATGTTCAATAAGACTTTGAGAGTTAAAATAAATAATAATGGGGATAGTGGACAACCTTGTCTTGTACCTTTTTGTATATTAAAATTTGATGTTAAACTTCCGTTGATAATAAGTTGTGCAGATTGTTCATGATAAATTGCTCCAATTGCCTGTATAAACCGCTCCCCCAAGTCCATTTTTTCCAAAGTCTTAATTATAAAATTCCAATTCACTCGATCAAAGGCTTTTTCCGCATCCAAAAAAACCAGCGCCGCAGAGATCTGTTTATTCTTATCTAGATAATCCAATAAATGTATGATTTGCCTAACATTCTCCTTCATATATCTGCCTTCGATAAATCCCGCTTGGTCATGATGAATTACCTCTTGAATAACTGGCATCAGTCTGTTGGCTAACACTTTTGCAAAAATTTTATAATCTGTATTTAAAAGAGATATTGGTCTATAATTTTCTGGTTTCTTAGAGCCTGATTCTTCTTTTGGTATCAATGAGACAAAGGCTGCTTTCCACGAGGAAGGTATCTTACCTCCTTGTTGTATATTACAAAATAAGTCCTTAAGATGCTCAATCATTTCCGCTTGTAAAGTTTTATAATAAACTGCAGTTAGGCCACCCATCCCTGGAGCTTTGGCTGTTTTCAATTGTTTTATAGCAAAACTAATCTCCTCAACTGTTATTAATTGATCCAAGTTTTCCTTTTGGACTGATGAAACCTTTGAAACTCTTTTTTCTTCTAGATATTTATCTATACAAGTGTTCTGTATATTATCTTTAGCGTATAACTTGGCATAATAGTCCAAAAAGGCCTTCTTAATTGATTCTTGTTGAAAAACTTCTTTGCCTGCATACTCAATACTATCAATGGTCCGTGTAGTTAATTGTTTCCTCAAAGTATATGCCAAACATCTGCCCGGTTTATTAGCATTAGTAAAAGTATTGTGCTTTGCAAATTGTAAATTAGTTGCTGCTTGATCTGCTATAAGCATTTGAAATTGATCCTTCAAAAGTTTTATAACTGTTTGCAATTTTCCGTCTGCTGGTTTTTGTATCAGTTGCTGCTCTTTTTTCTTTATCTCTCTTTCCAAGTCTAGTCTCTTTTTCTGTTGATTCTGTCTATGTTTAGAGTTCATTTGAATCAGTCCCCCCTGCATATATGCTTTACTTGCATCCCAGACTATTTCAATAGGGGTACCTTTATTTAAATTCAGTTTAAAAAACTCCTTTAAGTGCTTTTTAAGTTCAATTATATTTTTTTCATATCTGAATAAATTTTTGTTTCATCTCCAAGATCTTCTTTCTCTTTTCCCCATCTCAATTTCCATCCAGACCGGACTGTGGTCAGTCAAAGTCCTAGGAAATATCTTTGTCTTCTTTACTTTAGGAAGTAAATCAGTAGTTAACAAAATAAAATCTATCCTGGAAAAGGATTTATGCCTGTCCGAGTAAAAAGTAAAGTCCAATTCATTTGGGTTATGAACTCTCCAAATGTCTTTCATTTCCAAATCCTCTTGCATTTCAAAAAAAGTTTGTGGTAGCTTAGCCCCTAATTTAGCCATACTTTTTTTGTCCTTTCTAGGTTGAATCACTCCATTCCAGTCCCCCATAATTAAAATAGTTGTATAATTCCATTCCAAAATTTTTAAATGAAGCATTTTATAAAAACTTTCCTGTTGCTGGTTTGGAGCATATATTCCAACCAACAGGGTTGGACCATTTTCTGTAAGAAGTTCGATTGCTATATATCTTCCACAATCATCTGCTTCTATAATTTTAGCTGAAAGTCTTTTATTTATATAAATCACCACACCATTCTTCTTTTCCGAATTTGAGACGACAAATTGCATTCCCAATCTTGAATTTATCAAATATTTCTGGTCTTGCAGTTTTATATGGGTTTCTTGCAAACAAATAACATCATTATTAAATTGCTTCGAATAGTGAAATACTTTCTTTCTTTTTTGTGGAGAGTTCAATCCATTCACATTCCAGGACAAAAATTTAAGTGTCATTTAATCCAGTCTGAAATTTTGAGAGCAATTGCCGAAGATCCTTTTCCACAGAAATAATCTTCGGTTTAGCTCCTCCCATGATTTCAGCTTGCACCTTTCCTTTAGCCTTTTTTGCTCATTGTGGTTTGTATTGCCCCTGTTGTTGTGCTTCCTTCATTTGTCTAGACATTGCTCTGGTTATATGTTGCTCTTCCAATTTAGATGTTCTCAATTCAAGATCCAACGCCTCCTCTGTAATGGTTTTAGATGTTTCTTCCAAAGGAGAAATTTCAAGTGGAGCAAAAGGATCAACCACAATGCCACCTACAGCTCCCTGTGCCTCTCTTTCCTCCTTTTGTGACTGTTTTATTTGTTCCATAGTTTCTTGATTAAACTGGGTCTGTGATTCAACATCCTTATCTCTTGGTGAAGATGTACATGGAGGAGGAGAACCTGCTCTCAAGACATTATAATAAAATTCTTCTGCTTTTGCAATGGTATTTAAGCGGTATCTCACTCCTCGTATCCTCAGTATTATACCTGTTGGAGCATCCCATCTGAATTGTATTTGCTGTTTTTTCAATTCTGCCACCAAAAATCCAAAATCCTTTGTATCCCTTAGCATTTTAGGTGGTAATTCTTTGAAAACTCCAATTTCAACTCCATCAACCAGAACAGCAGTAACAAATGAATTTTGCAAAATATCATTTCTTATTCTTCTATCTGTAAAATATATCACCACCTCTCTGGGCAATTGCCTTTGTACTGCCACACGAGAGTTAACTCTGTAAGCCTTGTCAATCTTACATAGGACTTTATCAGGTTCAATCTTCAGTAAAACTGCTAAAGCATCAGCACAAATTTTTCTAAGATCTTCCCTGCTGCTCTCTTTTATACCTCTGAGTCTAATAGCAAAGTCCATTGAGCGAAATTGCATCATGGTAATCTCATTTTCAATTTTTTGTGTCATTTCTTCAACCTCTGTAATTCTTAGGTCAGATTCTTTAAATTTGGTCTCCACATCTGAGGCAAGATTATCCACTTTTTTATCAATCTGCAACACTACCTCAGACAGACCTTTGACTACTGTTTGAATATCTTTATTGACTGCATCGAATTTTTCTTGAATAATTCCTTTAAGCTCCTGTTCTGATCTCTTAATTTCTTTAATAATAATATCATGAGAGCCTTCTTCCTTTGTCTGAGTTTGCAGCTGCACTGTTTGAGGCTGCTTCTGCTTGTGAGTGGGGGAATCCCCCCCTGCTTGCTTTGTTGACATTTTGCCTCTTAAAGATCTTCCTTTTCCAGTACAAATTCTAGCAACTCTTCCCAAAAGTTTCTCCAGATTCAATCAGGTCTATAACAATCAGTTACTGTTTCTATTTTTTTTTAGTTATTTTTCTCCCTCTTCCAGCCGGATTTGTTACTTTAAAATGTAGCCGGATACACAAATCAAGTTACTTTCGCTTTCAGCTACTCTCCGCTGAAAGCAAGCACCATGTTTTTTCCCCCTTCTCAGTTCCAAATTACTTTGCCTTTGAAACTTTAATTCTTCCAAATGTTTCACAAAGCTTTTAATACTTGCTATTTAGCAGGAAGTCCCAATTCTTCTTTATTATTGTTTGGCGCTGGTAATGCTGCCGCGGTATCTTGCTCTGCAATTAGCAGAGTTTCCCAGTCGTCCGGAGCTTCAGTGGCTTGGATAGGGAGTCCCACCCTGTTAACTCCCCAGAAGCCCAGAGTTTTCTTCTTCCCCTTTAGCCACCGAGAGCTCCAAGTTCTCCCAGGATCTGCCTGGAAGCAGCTCCAGCAGATCTGATGGCTGCCTTCATAACTTGTGTGAGGACTGGAGATCCCCACCCCCTATAGTAGCAGACTTCTCCTTAACCTCCTGAAATAACTGTCCCCATGAAAATCATCGCCCACCCCATCCTACCCAGTCCAGTTAAATAGATAGGATTTGTTTTAAACTGATAAAAAGATCTGTTATCAAAATCTGTTATCTGTTATCAAAATCCAAATGGAAGTGAGGATGTCGCTGATCCTGATGCTGATAGACAGAGGCAGAATTCTTTTTTTCTTGTTTTCCTCCCCCAAAATTAAGGTGTGTTTTATACTCTGGTGCATCTTATACAGGGTTCTGGGTAACAGGGTTCTGGGTAAGATTAGTGCTGCCATGTGTTTATTGGACCCGTGTCCCTCCTGGTTGGTACTGGCCTCCCGGGAGGTTATATGAGGCTGGCTCCAGGGAATTACAAGCGCTTCTCTGAGTGAGGGTGCCTTTCCTGCCGCCTTGAAAGAGGCAGTGGTGAGGCCCCTCCTCAAGAAGCCTTCCCTGGACCCGGCTGAATTAGCTAACTACCGTCTGGTCTCCAACCTTCGTTTTGTGGCGAAGGTTGTCGAGAGCGTGGTGGCACGACAGCTTCCCCGACACCTGGATGAAGCTATCTATTTGGACCCGTACCAGTCGGGCTTCAGACAGGGGTACAGCACTGAAACGGCATTGGTCGCGTTGGTGGATGATCTCTGGAGGGCTCAGGACAGGGGCTGCTCCTCTGTCCTAGTCCTATTAGATCTCTCAGCGGCTTTTGATACCATCGACCATAGTATCATGCTGCAGCGGTTGAGAGGGTTAGGAACAGGGGATACCATTTTACGATGGTTCTCCTCCTTCCTCTCCGACCGCTCGCAGTTTGTGTTGGCAGGGGGGCAGAGGTCGACCTTGAGGTGCCTCGTATGGGGAGTGCCGCAAGGGTCGGTCCTCTCGCCCCTTCTGTTCAACATTTATGTGAAACTGCTGGGTGAGATCATCCATGGTTTTGGGGTGAAATGTCATCTGTACACTGATGACACCCAGCTGTACATTTCCACCCCAGACCACCCCAATGATGCCCTTGATGTGATGTCTTGCTGCCTGGAGGCCGTGCGGGTCTGGATGGGGAGGAACAGGCTCAGACTCAACCCTTCCAAGACCGAGTGGCTGTGGCTCCCGGCGTCCTGATATAGTCAGCTGGTGCCATCGCTGACTATTGGGGTGAATCTTTGCCCCCCCCCCACAGAGAGGGCTCGCAATCTGGGTGTCCTCCTGGACACACGGCTGTCTTTAGAAGAGCATATGACGGCCGTGGCCAGGGGGGCCTTCTATCAGGTCCGCCTGATTCACCAGTTGCAGCCCTTTCTGGATCGGGACGCCTTGCGCACGGTCACTCATGCCCTTGTCACCTCCCGGGTGGACTATTGTAATGCTCTCTACATGGGGCTCCCCTTGAAGAGCACTTGGAGGCTCCAACTGGTCCAGAATGCGGCCGCATGGGTGATTATGGGCGCAACCCGATGTGCCCACGTGACACCCCTCCTGCGCGAGCTGCACTGGCTCCCAGTGGTCTTCCGGGTGCGATTCAAGGTGTTGGTTACCACCTTTAAAGCGCTCCATGGCATAGGACCTGGGTATCTTCGAGACCGACTTCTGCCACCAATAGCTTCCCACCGGCCAGTTCGCTCACACAGAGAGGGTCTCCTCAGGGTGCCATCGGCCAAGCTATGCCGGCTGGCGACATCCAGGGGGAGGGCCTTCTCTGTGGGAGCCCCAGCCCTGTGGAATGAACTGCCCCCGGAAATGCATAAGATCTCCAACCTCCAGGTATTTCGCTGTGCCCTTAAGACCCTGTTGTTCCGCCAGGCCGGGTTATCAATGTAATAATTTTAAATCGGGTGTTTTAAATTTTTGGGGTCTTAAACTGAGCTGAATTATTTAATAATTTTAATAATTTTAATTGATGTTTGTCTTGTGCTTTTAATAGGCTGTACACTGCCCCGAGTCCTTCAGGAGAAGGGTAGTATAGAAATAAAATAATAATAATAATAATAATAATAATAATAATAATAATAATAATAATTATTATTATTATTATTATTATTTTTCTCCAAAAATATGGTATTTTAATTTAATTCTTGCCTTCTTCCCCTGCCAAATATAATTTGCAATCATTTTATTGAAATCTTTAAAAAAGTCCTTTCCTGGTCATATTGGGATTACTTTGAAGAGGTATAATATTCTGGGTAATTTGTTCATTTTAATAGATGCAATTTTTCCTAGAAATGATAATTGTAACTTGCTCCATGTTTCCAAATCCTTTTTCATCTGTTTTGCCAATTTGTTATAATTATCTTCTCTAAGTGATGATACTTTGTTGGTGAGCCAGATTCCTAGGTATTTTACTTTCTTTGCTGTTTGTATTCCTAATTTATCTTCTAATACTTTTTCCTGCAAATTTGTCAGATTTTTCGTTAGTACTTTTGTTTTTTGTTTATTGATTTTAAGACCTGCTACTCTTCCATATTCCTTTATTTTTGCTTAAAATTTAGTTCCCGTTACTGCTGGTTGTTCCAAGATAAACACCACATCATCCGCGAAGGCTTGTAATTTATACTCCTCTTTTTTGGTTCTCAGTCCTTTTATTTCTTTATCTTTCCTAATTTCATTTAAAAGCATTTCTAAGGACATTATAAACAGTAAGGGGATAGAGGACATCCCTGTCTCACACCTTTTGATATTTCAAATTGTTCTGTCATATCCCCATTTATCATAATCTTTGCAGTTTGAGAGGAGTAAATCTTCCTAATCATATTTAAAAATTTGTCACTGAATTCCATACTTTCCAATTGTAATATAAGAAATTTTCAATTCAGATTATCAAAAGCCTTCTGCATGTCCAAGAAGATTAAGGCCAATTGTTTGTCCAAGTTTTTTTCATAATATTCGAGAACATAAATGATTTGTCTCATATTATTTTTTATTTGTCTTCTTGGAATGAAACCATTTTGTTTTGGATGGATATATTTGTGAATGATTCTCTTTAGTCTCTGTGTGAACAGTTTATAATCTACATTTAACAATGATATTGGCCTGTAATTTTTAATTTGTGTGGGGTCTGTTTCTTCTTTTGGGATAAGTGTAATGATAGTTTCAGTCCATGATTTGGGAATAGTAGCTTCTAAAAGTGCATCGTTGAAAACTTGAAGTAAAATCTCGTCCATTGGATGTTGGCATGTTTTGTAAAATTCTGTTGGTATACCATCCTGGGGTTTTATTGTTTTTTTGTTTTTTCCTTGCCTCTGTTAGCTCGGTCACGGTAATTGGTCTGTTCAGTAACTCTCTGTGTGTCTCTTCCAGCCTTTGAACATTTGTTTTGCCTAAATATCCTTTAATATTTTCTTCCCGAATTTCCTCTTGTTTATATAGATTCTGAAAGAAATTTTTTACTATTCGTTTTTTATCTTCATTTCTGTAATGTATTTCCCCTACCTCGTCTTGCAGTTGGTGTATTGTTCTCTTCTCTTTTTCCTTTTTCAATTTATACGCCAACCAGCGACCTGTTTTATTTGCATGTTCAAAATGGTTTTGTTTTATTAATTTAATTTTCCTTGCGATTTCTGTTTGTGTAATTAAATTAATTTTATGTTTGATGAGACTTAGCTTTAATTATTTTATTGTGGGGTTCTTTCTGCAACTCTGATTCATATGTTCTAAGTTCTATTAATAAGTGGTCTCTTATCTGTTGTTTGTCTTTGTTTTTCTTTGCCATGTAAGCAATAGTAAGGCCTCTTATATAAGCTTTGGCTATGTCCCATAGATTTTGGAGTGTGGTTTGCTCTTTCGTATTTATCTGGAAAAATGTGATCATTTCTTTCTTGATCATTTGTGAATAATCTCTATCTTTTATTATGTCTTTGTTCATCATCCACCTTCTTTGTTTTCAATATCCTTTCCATACTACTGTTATTGGACTGTGATCCGTCCAGGTATTTGGTGATATTTTAATGTCTTTTATCTCTTTCCTAAGAGTCATCCAAGCAATATCTATTCTAGACCACGATTGATGTGGGCTAGAATAGAATGTATATTGTTTTTTTTCTTTGTTCACCTCTCTCCATACGTCATGTAATTGTAATTCGTGTGCCATGTCTTTGAATGTATCTGTAAGTGTTTTTTTCCTAGTTTTGTTCTTTTTATTACTCTGGTAATCTTTTTCAGTATCTATAATCGCGTTAAAATCTCCTACAATACAAATATTCTCGTATTCCAAATCTTTGACTATATTGTGCATTTTTTTTAAAGAAATGCTTTGGTTTCCGTTAGGTGCATATATTGATATTAATAATAATATTTTTGATTCTGTTTGTATTTCTATCATCAAAACCCTTCCGTCTTCATCTGTATATATTTGCTTTGTTTTCAAATATTTCTTAATTATACTGCAATTCCTCTCTTTTTTTGATCAGCTAATGAAGTGTATAGTGTTCCTAGTCTTTGATTTTCTAGTAGTTTTTGATGTTGTTTCTTAATGTGAACTTCTTGCAAATTTATAATGTCCATCTCCAATTTTTGTAGTTTAGTGAATGTGTGTTTTCTTTTGTTTGGTTCGTTTAGTCCTTTTATATTGATTGAGGTCGTTTTTAATTCCCGTTCCATTCTTATCCTTTAAGTGAACTTTTGATGTTTTGCTGTCAGAGGAATTTAGAATGAGGTTGGCAATTCTTTGGCCAGATATAATCTTTCACACAATATAAATTCCTAAAATGCAAATACAGTGGAGGCTACTATTATAACATTATTTGATGTAACTCTCTAATACAGGGGTCTGCAACCTTAAACACTCGAAGAGACACTTAGGCCCATTTCCCACAGAGAACAAGACACCGGGAGCCACAAAACCTGGTGGGCATGGCCAATTCGACATCACTCATTCCTACCCAGTCACATGACCCCCCCACCACGTCTAGCCATGTTTTGTGGCTCCCTATGTTTTCTTTTCTATGGGAAATAGGTATCTCCCCCCTTTCTCTCCCATCTCCCTCCCATCTTTCTCTCTCTCTCTCTTTCCTCTTTCTCTTTCTCTTTTTCTTTGTCTCCCTGTCTCTCCCTCCCTCCCTCTCGTTCTCTTATCTCTTTTTCTATCTCCCTCTCATCCCCCTCTCTTCCTTATCACTCTTTCTCTCTCTCTTTCTTTCTCTCTCTTTTTCTCTCTCTCCCGCTCCCTCCCTCCCTCTCCCCCACTCCTCACCCCACTTCCCAACCCTCACACCCAGGGAATAACTGTAAGGAAGTTCGTCCACGTTCTCTCTGTCTCTGGAAAGATACAAAAATAAACCTTGCATTGTAAAAGGAGTGACTGTCAAGCTGTTACATCACAACGCCACGAGGTTGCCGCCTTAGATCACCGCACACACTTCAGAGAAGTATCATCCCAAGCAGCAGCACACTCGCACAGACACACATACGCATCCTGCAACTCAGTCCAAAATAGGCGGAAAGTATAGTCCCTGGGTGCCCCTGAAGATGCTTGGCAGGCAAAGTATGGGACAAAACTCCCCCCCCATCACCAAGGCAGCTTCCATTGAATCATTGCAAAATTGGGCAAAGGCAGAAAGAGGAGAGCAGACAGGTGAATCGTGCTGAATCTGTCTGCCTCCCTCTGTCTCCCTCTGCCTGACTGGCAGGAAATGGCGGGTGGTAACTTCTGGCTTTGTTGGTGCTGGATGCGTGACCTGCTCTCCACCCTGAGAGAGAGAGAGTTGCCAGGGGCAAGTGGGGCAAGGAATGGGCTTCAGGAGGAGGAGGGGATCCAGTCTCCCTCATTGTGAAGCACACTTTTGCAAGGCACTGCGAGAGCAGCAGGCAGGCCATGGAGGGGGTATTCAGCCAAAGAGGTTGCAGAAAAAAATGCTTTTAAAAGCTTCTGACGATCAGGCAACTCAGCTGGGATCGCCAGAGGCTATTAAAGGCATTTTTTCTTCTACAGCCTCTTCGGCCGAAGAGGTTGCAGAAAAAAATACTTTTAGAAGCCTCTGATGATCAAGCAACTCAGCTGGGATTGTCAGAGGCTATTAAAAGCATTTTTTTTTCTATAGCCTCTTCGGCTGAAGAGGTTGTAGAAAAAATGCCTTTAAAAGCCTCTGATGATCCAGCGATTACAGCGATATACCAAGAGCAAACTGCACAACTTATTATTAATGGAAGTTTAATGACGAATTTTAATATACAAAAGGGTACAAGACAAGAGTGTCCACTATCCCCACTGCTATTTATTTTAACTCTAGAAGTCTTGTTGAACGTAATACGGGACTCAAACTCTTTGAATGGAATAGTTATAAGGCAAGAGGAATACAGGACTAGGGCATTTGCAGATGATCTGGTTGTTACCCTAACATGGCCAATGAAATCAATACTCCAGATGAAAGACATAATAGAAGAATATGGTATGGTATCAGGATTTAGACTGAATCAGAGAAAAACTAAGATGATAACAAAGAACTTGACAATGGTGCAAAAAAAGGAACTTGAAAGGATGGCAGGTTTTGAAATAGTATCAAAGGTTAAATACCTAGGAATACAAGTTGCAGATTTAAACATAAAATTGTTTCAAAATAACTATGAGGTGTTGTGGCAAAAGATACAAAAAGATATGCAAGTTTGGAAAAAAACTGCAACTGTCTCTACTTGGGAGAATAGCAGCAGTCCAGATGAACGTTTTACCCAGATTTATTTTTTTGTTCCAAATGATACTGGTGCTCAAAACTGATAAGCAATTGCTAGAATGGCAAAGGGGAGTTAATAAGTTTGTTTGGAATGAGAAAAAAATGAGAGTCAAACTGAAAATTATGCAAGATACTCGTGAGAGGGGTGGCCTTAAACTTCCAAACCTCCAATTGTACTATGAAGCAGTAGCATTGATACAAATAAGTGATTGGTTTGGAAAAACAAAGGCTGGTATATTGAATATAGAAAGCCACGATTTGGAATTGGGTTGGCATGCATATTTATTCTACGAAAATAAAGTGGATAAAATATTCAATAATCATATATTTAGAAATGCCTTGATGAGAATCTGGAAGAAGCACTGGTTCAAATGGGATTATAAAATATCGCTTTGGTTGGATCTTGCTGATACCATGTGGAATACAAATATTAAGTCACTCGGGGGGGGGGGTTATACAAAGATGTACTTCTTATGGAAGAGGGCAGATGGCAGCTGAAGACATTAGAAACACTGTTGGAACAAGGGATTACTTTAACTTGGTTACAGTATAATCAATTACAAATGAGATGGAAAGAAGATCAAAAAACTGGTTTAATGATGTATGAAGTAGAATTGGTTAGACAGATAAAAGAGAAAGGACCAATGCATATTAAGAGAGTTTATAACGTTTTACTAGAAAGGGATTCAGAAAAAGAGCTAGTTAAGGATTGTATGATTAAATGGGCACAAAACTTTACAGAACCAGTTATGATGGATACTTGGGAAAAAAATTGGGTCCAGAATGTTAAATTTACAGTCACAGAACCTGCGGGAGAATTTTTATAAAATGTTTTATAGGTGGCATTTAGATCCTAAAAAATTGTCATGTATGTATCCTAATGTTCAACCAAAATGTTGGAGATGTGATAGTTTAGATGCTACATATTATCGTATATGGTGGACTTGCAAGAAAGTGAAGGCTTTCTGGATAAAAATTTGGTGGGTTATGCAAAATGTTTTGAAGAAAAAGTTACAATTTTCTCCACAATTGTTTCTATTGGGTATAGTTAAGGATTTTACAAGGGGGGAAACAAAACTGATATTGTATATGGTGACAGCAGCTAGATTGTTGGTTGCCCAAAATTGGAAGAAAGACGTTTTGCCTACTATTGATCAATGGACCCAGAAGTTGGCTGGATTTGCAGAGATGGCAAAAATTTCAGCTTTTCTAAATGATCAAAAGCAAGAGAATTATGCACAGGAATGGAAAAAGTGGATTGATTATATACAAAATAAATATCAAACCAGAAAATATTATATAGCTTTCAGCTGAGGGAGAGTAGATGAATATGGTAATATTGAATTGAATGCAGGGGGCAGAATATGAAGGGGATGAGTAATATATATTTTGTTTGGGATTACTAGGGTTTTATATAGTGGAAGTCCAGGGGGTTGGGGGAGAAAGGGAGGGAATTGTATTTTAAGTTTAACGTGATTTATGAAATGTATAATGTGAGGGGGGAAGGGGGGGAAAGGGGGGGGAATTTGTATTTGTAAAACTTTTTCAATAAAAAAAAAGCCTCTGACAATCAGGCAACTCAGCTGGGATCGCCAGAGGCTTTTAAAGGCATTTTTTTTTCTACAGCCTCTTCGGCCGAAGAGGTTGCAGAAAAAAATGCTTTTAGAAGCCTCTGACGATCAAGCAACTCAGCTGGGATTGTCAGAGGCTATTAAAGGCATTTTTTTTTCCCTATAGCCTCTTCGGCTGAAGAGGTTGTAGAAAAAATGCCTTTAAAAGCCTCTGACAATCCCAGCTGAGCTGCACGATCATCACAGGCTTTTTTTTACTTTTAAAAGCATTTTTTCGGCTGAAGAGGTTGTAGAAAAAATGCTTTTAAAAGTAAAAAAACCCAGCCTCTTATGATCGCGTGGCTCAGCTAGCATGGAGAGGGTGCAGGGATTTTTGCTACCTGTTCTCCGAACCATCCACTGCCATCGCTACCGGATCGGGCGATCTGGTCCAAACTAGGAGCATTTCACCCCTGCCCCCGCCCCATGCCAAAGGAAAGCCAGCCGGGCTTCTCCTTCCCTCCTACCCTTCCCCTTCCCCATGCTCCCTTCCCCCCACTCAATCCTACTTCAGGACAGAGGAGCACATGTTGGAAATGTGTGTTGGGGAGACATCAGAGTGCATCTTCTGACCCTCCAGCGCTTGCCCGCAACTCTCCACGCTCCTCCAGGCCCAACTTGCTGAGGGGGGGAGCAGCCCTGACGCCTCTGCTTCCCCCCCTCCCATGGCCCCAGCCATTGCTGTCTGGGGAAGGCACAGGAAAAGAAAATGAGCAGAAACAACTCTCACTGGGGTGAAGGAACTGATATCGGGGAAGGCACAGTCAACAGAAAGCCACACGTTTCAAAGGTGGCAGCTCTTGTCTGGAGGTGCCAAACAGCATCCCGCTGAAGAACTGGGCTATTCCTCTCTACTGTCCAACTCGCCAATGGGAGCACTTCTGCCAAGCCATCTCCCTCTCCCACTGAGCTGGTGTGCTCGGCGCTCAGGAGGGGAAGGAAGCACTTCCCCACGCTGCCCCTTCTGTCTCTTGCCCCTGCCGACAAGGGAGGAGGAAGGCCAGGCTTGGGAGATGGCCCCCACCCTGCAAGATTCGCCCCCTCCATTGTTTCCAGCCCCCTTTACTGGCAGCAACAGCAAATGTACCGCAACAAAGGTGTAATGCTATTGCCATGCAAAGGCAAGTGCAGGGGCAGTTCGCTCCTGCACTAAGGCTCCAGCCATCCCTCTGCCACAATAGGGTAAGAGGGAGCAGCAGCAGAGGGCCCAAAGAGCCACATGCAGCTCTGGAGTTGCAGATTGCCGACCCCTGGTTTAAAAAGTTAGACATGTCCTCTTTCCTGTAAGTCCCAGAAAATTCAGCTGAGGTATACTTCTTAGCAAACATACATAAAATTGTTCTGGTAGGCAAATATTTGTCAGCACTGGATTATTATTATTTTTGTTTGTTTGTTTAGAAGAAAACACTCTCTTAGGAAGTAGGGGGAATAAAATTCCCATCAGGAAGTATCTTCTTGCTTGTTTGTTTTTAAAACCTCTTTTCCTTATGGCTATTCTGTCATCTACAATCACTAATTTATGGAACTCACCAGGATTCTATTGATACAGATATTGTTTGAATGCTTATTTTATGTCCTCATTAACATGAAGTCTCAAAAATATTTATGGCATGGGGAGCAAGGTAAGCAACGATAACAGTATTGATATTCTAAGGAGGGAATATGAATTATTAAATAGCATATAATTTTCTAGGGAATAAAGACTTTATTATCCCAGGAATAGCTTGTGATCATGCTCAATTAGAGGATAATCTCAAGAGAAAACATATAATTGAACTGATAAATTAGATCAACTCTTTATTTCAGCCCATATTACCTACAATTATTTCATGCCCAAATTATTTTGTACATAGAGTATTTGCAAAATGATTTTGTTGTTGAATTAAATGGATGAAGTGGAATTATTGATGCTTTTATATGGAGGGTTGAGTTTATTTGGGAGTACTTTGAGCAAAATCAATAGTGGTTGATGCCAGAAATAAAGCTGGGGGAGGCGGCTTGTGCCTTTTTTTCTTTGTTTCTTTTCCCATAGATCAGGATAAGAGAACCTGATCTATGGTCCTTTACCAAAGACCTAAAGCTACTATTTTAAAAAGGATTTTAAAAATTAGGCGAAGGGCTATGATGCAGTAGTGGATTCCACTTACCTTTGCTACCGGTTCAGAACTGTAAGCGTGCGCATGTGTGCGCTCGCTTTGCTCTCATGCGGCACTTCTGCACATGCACAGAGCATCCATGATGACGTCTGGGTGGGAGAGCAGAGCCTCCCACTGCTGCCACTACTGGTTTGCCTGAACCAGGGCGAACCAGTAGAAACCCATCACTGCTATGATGGGCTTTTAAAATTAGGTCACAGGTTGTCTCCCCTGTTTTATAGGAAGGAATCTCCTCCGGGGAGCTTGATCCTTAGAAATTGAATCTTTTCCTTACCCTAATATTTATCCTAGTGGCTATTCAGTTGTGTCTAATTCTGAGAGACTTCCTGGAAAATTCCCTGCATTTTTCTTTGTAAGATTTTCAGAAGTGGTTTTCATTGTCTCTTTTCTATGATTGAGAGAGTAGGACTAATCCAGCCACACCCAGCTGGGTTCATGCCTAAGGCAAAACTAGAACTTACAACCCATAGCTTGATACCTTAACGAATAATGATGCAATACACCGAACTGGCTCTCAGCTGCTATTTACCCAGAATTTTAAAAAACCTGTAAGAATACATAGTTAGATAGACAATGGGCTCCTTTTCTGTTTTCCTTTAAGTGTAATCTCTTACAATTTAACTTTTTGAAAATTAGAAAAACAGTTAAAATATCTTATTTCAGATTACTGCTGCAGGTTATCACTTTGCCAGCAAGTATCTGACTTAACTTTATGGTGACATTGTAATGCTTACATCAAGTATCAGTGCCCCATCCTGTTAAGAGATTACTCAGGGCAAACTTGAGTGTTCAGTTAATGAGTTTGCAGCCAAATTCTCCTAACAGATATGTTTGAGATGTGTTTACAGACATGCTTGTTACTCACATTTTAAAGCAACCCAAAGGATAGAAATGTTGCATTATTTATTATTATATTTATTAATCTGTATTATAACATTTATTGGCCATCCATCTTACCTTACTCAGGGTAATTCTGGGTAGCTTATTATAGTATAGTATGTTACGTTACGTTACGTTATATTATATTAATGAAAGCATGGTGGAATCTAACCTTATTTAACTTATCCAAATAACTTCTTGATTTTTGTTTTCATACAAGTCTGAAATCAATTTCAGCTTGGAAGTATACAGTTGGATTAGTTGCATATTAGAGCTGTATTTTAAAATTCAGTGTAGCCTAGGGCAATTTTGTGTTTCTGAGTGCCCATTTGCTACTGTGCCCACTCAACATCCTATGTACTGTACTACTTTCCAAGTTCTATGTAAATTTGATTCCTGTTGCCTGAAAAAGAGATTGGATAACCATTTGTATGAAATGTTATAGTTTCCTGCTTGAGTACAGGGTTGGACTAGAACAGGGCAGTCAAACTCGTGGCCCATGGGCCAGATGCGTCACGTGCTGGACACACCCACACCTGGTTTAGTGAAGGGGAAAAAAGTCCTGATATGCAGGGGTGCGTTCTAAAATTTTTTACTATTGGTTCTGTGGGCGTGGCTTGTGGGGGGGGTGATGTGACTGGTGGATGTGGCCAACTTTTTTTTTTTACTTTTAAAGGCATTTTTTTTCCTATAACCTCTTCAACCGAAAAGGTTGCAGAAAAAAATGCTTTTAGAAGCCTCTGAGGATCAGGCAACTCGGCTGGGATCACCAGAGGCTTTTAAAGGCATTTTCCCCCTACAACCTCTTCAGCTGAAGAGGTTGTAGAAAAAATGCTTTTAAAAGTAAAAAAAAAAGAGCCTCTGATGAGGTGGGTGGGGTAAGTGAGCAGCAACCGGGCCGGGGACTGGTTCGGGGGCATGGCCAGCCAATGTTATTACCGGTTCTCCGAACTACTACAAATTTTTACTACTGGTTCTTGCGAACCAGTGCATACTGGGGGCAACCCACCACTGCTGATATGTCACATGATGCTGCCATGACAACATGAGCTTGATACCCCTGGACTAGAAAATCTTCAAGGTCCCTTCCAACTCTGGTATTCTATTATCTTCTGCTACAGAAATTGTGCATTAAGCGCTGTGGTTGTGCATTAAGCTTTTCTGCTGAAGTTTTTCTCTGACTGCCTTTTTCAGGGGTGATATTAACCAGGGAGAAGGCTGATTTATTTTCTCTTGTGGGGGGTGGGCGGGCTGTTTTCTTTGGCAGATATGAAATGTTGCGTTTTATGCCAGTTATTTAGTGTTGCTATTTTATATGCATTTTAAAAAGTCTAGGCTACTTAAGTATGATTTATCTATTCTATTTTTATCTGCTATTTCTATCTTTGTATTCTGTGTTGGTATTATGGTTGCAGTGTGAACTGTCCTGGAATTAATTTTTAATGAGGATATGCTATGAATATTTTAAATAGTTCAACATTGCACTTTTATTATACAAATAACCAGGCTGAATGTCTTGAAGCAAAAATAGCCCTAATTAATAGGATAATGATACTGAACAATGGTCAAACTCCAGTTTAGAAGAACTGTTAGTCTCAAAGCCAGAAATTTACATAGCTAACATAGTTAATGCCAAGCATTAGAAAGTATTGCTAGGACTTTCACTTACAAATGCCTCTTTAGGACAGAAAGTATTTTTTAAAACAAATAGATCTCACATGTTAGTAAAACAGCACAATAAAGAATTGATATCAAGGTCCTAAATGCTAAAAATTTGTTGTAGATATTTATACTGTATCCCATTTGTGTGGTACCAAAATAATCTGGACTCTTTTTCTTCCCTTCGGAACACAGATGTCAAACTATGTCACATTGCCATCATGTGACGTTTCACAATGTTTTTCCCCTTCACGATGGGTGTGGCCTGCGTGTGACACATCCGGCCTGCAGTCCGCCAGTTTGACACCCCTGCTTTGGAAGGTTAAAAGGCTGATACTTAAACTACCACCACAACCATTAAAACCTTTAACTATTCAAAGCAATTTTATCTTTTTAGAAGCTGGTTAAAGAACAAAATGGGTTCCTCTGCAAAGAGTTTTCCTTTTAACATCTTCTTTTTTAAAAAAGGGTTTTAAAAAATTGGTTCTTCCCAATCTGGTAATATGCCATCACTGGTCATTCTCTCTAAAACTCCTAGACAGAGCACTGAAGCAAAGTGAAGCCCTAAATCTTTTAAAAATGTTAATTCTTGGTGAAGTTCTTATACTAAAGCAATACTTAAGTATTCTAGTAAATAATGGATAGGCAGCAAGAGAGAGAGGATAATAAAGACATTATCTATATTGTTCACTTCCACTACTACATTCTGCAGCAATCCTTTGGGGAGAGGCGGGGCAAGTGTGCATAGTCAATGGAAGTAAATGTACTTGGCCAAAATTAGAGCTAAAACATTTATGATTACCCATAACAAACAGGTGTTATACAAAGAATAACCATCTGCCCCCAGTATACAGTCTTATTCATTTAACATAGGTGGTGCCCAGGATGAGGGCATTCTCTGTGGCTGCACCGACCCTCTAGAATGAATTACCCACTGAGCTCCAGACGGCCCCCGACCTCCACTCTTTCCAAGGTGGCCTGAAGACATGGCTTTTTCAGCAAATCTCCTGATCTGCTGGGAGTTTTTAGTTTTAACTGTTGGGGATTTTAATTGGATTATTTTAGCATTAATTTATTGTTTTGTTGTTTTATTGTTGTGAGCCGCCCTGAGACCTTCGGGAGAAGGGTGGCATATAAATATGAATAAAATAAATAAATAAAATAACACAGAAGGCATGTAAAGGAGGCATCTCAGAAGCAGAGATGAGCCTGCTAGATGGGAGCAAACATTTAAGCAAGTATTGAATTGTAAAATGTATAACGAGGGAGGACAAAACTACCATAGCAGTCCAGAACTTGATAAATATTCAGTCATGTGAAAGCAATCTTTCATATCAGTTGTTTGCTTCCCTACTCTCCCTATTTGTGCAAGACCAAATCTAGGAGGTCCTATAATGGTGAAAAAAGCCCATTATGTTTGGTTTTGGCTAAAGTTAAGTATTTCCTAGCAGCATGAGCATTTTAACATTTTAAGAAGCATCACCTTTGCCATAAAAATCTCTTGTCTGTATTCTCCATTCTCTTCTCAGTCAGGAATCAAATTATTCCCTCCTCCCCTGTGGAAATGCTTTCCTACCTTTGGCACATTCTTCCTGTAGTCAGGTGCTATCTATACATTTCATTCTATTTTGTTTCTACTGGCATTTTAAATACTTGCCTGAAACTTTTCTTTGATGTTGTTTTAGAATTTGAGTTAAAATGCTGACTTTTTAATAGAAACAGTGTTTAATGATTTTCTTAAATGTGACAGCTTAGAATAAAAAGAAATACAAGACTAGTAAGTACAATTCAAATAATTCAGAACAGATTCTGAATTACAATCTGGAACAGCATTTTCAGGATGAAAGCACTTGGGTATTTTGGACTACTCTTTCAGCCCAACCGATGTTACAGGGATTTTGCTATTGGAAAAATAGGTGGGAACATTATGTACAACACTTGAGCTATACAATAAGATAAGATGAAAATCTCATAAAAAAAGAATAACACAAATAACTTATAAGCAAGACAAAATAAAAGCAAAAAGAGAAGAACATCTACTGTCCTACAACATAAAAATTGTATTTGCATTTTTATATAAAGTATGATAATTACTTTCTTTATAAATTAAACCTCAGATAATTGGAATCATATTATCCCTTTTGTTCTTTTTTGTTTTTTTCTTTCCACGGATATAAAGTTAGTTCAAAGGCTGAGATTTAAATTTTATCAAGCCAACATTCCCATCCTTCTAAGATAAAAAGATCAACCTTTTTCAAAAGGCAAACCGGGATATATCCAAAACTCTTCATACCTGAACAAATTCAATTTTGGGGAACTCTAATAACAGCATCTTTAAATCTTACCTTCTAAGACTCAGATATACCTTATTATAAGGGGTCCTTGGTGCTTTCTGAGCTTGCTGGTTTTCTTGCAGATGTTTCATTACCCAAACTAGATAGCATCATCAGCACTGATGATGTTACCTAGTTTGGGTAATGAAATGTTTGCAAGAAAACAAGCAAGCTCAGAGAGCATCAAAGACCTCTCATTTCAGCCCTGAATTACAAATATTCTTTATTGTTACCTTATCTTATAAAAGGGAATAGCAGGCATGACTGAAGAATAATGGACTAATTTACCTTCAAGACAAAAAGAATGGTAGCCGTCAGTTGGAGAGGCAAATGAAAAGCTGTTAACTTGTCCTACTACACTTCTGTTGATGCCCTAAAGTACACAGACCTAACATACCATTCCAATGGTGGCAATCAGGAATACCAATATACAATTTAGCCAAAGAACTCGCCTCAAAACTTGGACACTTCATAACTGGGAGTATCAAAAACCTAACAATTGAAGATGAAATTATGGTTTCATCTGATATTACAGCACTTTTCACATCCATAAATCCAGAATTAGCAGAATGCTTTGCAGCATAACTATAAAACATACCAGACCAGAGATCTCAAACTCAAGGGTGCTTAGATCTGGCCTGCAGGCCCGCCCTGGAAACAGCAAAGGACTGGCCTGTGGTGCCTCTGCAGCAAAAACGGAGCTTGGGGAGGCTGTGTGGGCTCCCAGGCTGTGAGGGTTGCAGGAGGCCGTCACGGCCTGCCTGGGCTCCGTTTTCAGCCGTGACATCCTCCTGCAATCCTCTTCCATTGAAAATGGAGCTCGGGAGGGCCACACACATTTTCACGGCTGAAAACAGAGCCCTGAGTGATGTCAAGCTGGCCACAATCACCCTTGCCACCCTCCCCCACCCCCCAAGGTGAAACACAACCCTGTGCTGCCCTCAATGAAATCATGTTTGACACCCCTGCACTAAAAAGAACATCCAAAATTGAAATAAATTTACCTCACCACTTTCAGTTCAATGGACAAATATACAGATAAATCAGAAGATCATCCATCTTGGAATTCATAGATGAGATGCAATGCCTATAAACAATAGCATTCCTGCACATGACCAACCAAATATGGATACATAATGTAGATGACTTATCATCAGAATAAAAAATAGTTTAATTGCTTATTTAAATTTATGGGCCATCCAATTCCAGTGGATTCTAGGAAATGTACAAAACTAAACAGACATTAAAAGCAGCTAAAGATATTATGGTTAGAGAAGATACTTGAGACAATCATAACACCTTTAAAAGAATAAACTTTACAAGAGAAGAAAATAAGCTACTCTTTCTGGAAAACTTTTCTCAACAGAGGAAACAATGGCAGACTACAAACCCAAGTATATTGAATAACTAATTACACTCGTACCTTGAACGGGATCACTCCCTCCTTTCGCCCACACATTTGCTAATCGAATATGAGACTTGTTAAGTGCATATGAGGTATTTCAGGATCGGGAAGGCTACGGGGGGGCCTAGTGATAGAATAGGCCTAAGACCATGCAAGGCCTCCCTGACCCACTGAAATACCTCATGCTCCCCACAATTGCTTCCCCCCAACCTCTGCACCAGATCATTTACCATGCAAAGATCTAGCAAGCAGTCTCCTCTCCAGCCTCTCAGCCGCGTACGCCCCTCTGCAGTTCTGTTTAGGCTGCGCATGCCTTGCCCGGCATGTTGCAGGCTGAAATGGAGCCTCTGAGGAGTAGATCTGGCACAGGCAATCCCTCAGGTGCTCCATTTTGGCCTGCAACATGCCGGGCGGGGTCTCTGGAGGCCCAAACAGAGCATCGGAGGGGCAGATCCACCCTTCAGAAGCTCCATTTTGGCCTGCAATGTGCCGGGGGAGGCCTTCAGAGGACTGAACAGAGCATTGGTGGGGCAGATCTGTCCCTTGGAAGTGCCATTTTGGCCGGCAACATCCAGGACGAATGTTACAGAGCCTCTGTGGTTATTCGTAAAGGTGAATAACTTCAGTGGTGCTACAAGATTCATATTTTTGGGACTTGTTCATAAACACTAGAGGATACTTATCATGTAACTTCAAACATTTGCTAAGGGAACACTCATAACCTGGGGATTACCTGTACTTCATTGCCAAAGAAACAAACCTACTGTCTCCCAAATAACAGCAATGTCACTGCGTTCTAGTATTTCCCAGCTGAGCTGTCATTTTTGGTCTAATAGGCTTACTGTAGTTTTGCCAAGTTTTGTTATCAGTATTAAGTGTGCAAGCGTGCATTCTTTTCTAGCTTCCATTATCACTTCTTCTTACTCCTTTGTTCTCCTGCCAAGAGGTCAGGCAGGAACGCTGGCAAGATGTAGCCAATTAATTAGATAGTAAGAGTTATCTTTATTTTTACTTTTACAATAAAATGAGTTTCTCTTAGAAAATCTTCGGGTTTTATTTTCTTTACGATAAATTGAATACATGCCATATCTATCAAGAAGTACAATTTTCACACTGAATCTTGCAAGAAAACAGCAAGGGAAGGAAACTAGAATCAGCTAAGAGAAGCAGGCTTCTGAGAGTTGTCTCCAAGGCAAATGGGCTGTTTGGTCCTCTGGGACATTATGGTTCATTGATGCAATTTTTATAATGTTATCTCAGCAATGTGTACAGCAGGAAAATGATTAAAAAATGTATTGAAAGATCAGCTGTCACTGACACATAATTATTGTGAGCATATATTCCATTCAATTATAACAGAGGTTCCCAATCCCACACCCTCATATATATCTCCTTTAGTCTCTTGTAATTGTTGTACAGCATTCAGTTAGTCTAAACTAGGTATGTTCAATTAAAAAAGATAACTCAAAATGAATATTAAATATTTTGTTAATAAAGGAAAAGTTCTTTTATGTATTTGTGATTTGCCACAAATGATATTCAAAGGGACTTCTTTTCAAGAGTCCTTGTTTATCAGAGAACATGTGTGAATCACTACCTCCTCCTTTTCTTAATATAAGTGATAATTGTTCCCCTTGGGTTCACCCTGTCTTCTGTGCCTAAAACCTTCAAGTTGTTGTCTAAATGAATTGGTTAGAAATAAGGACACATTTTACTTTAAAATCAGATAGAATTAATACAGCTTGATTTACAAGTCCCAAACATCTGCAAGCTAATGAGTAGATAAAATACAGCTATTATTTGTGCTCCTTGGCAAGATTTTCAGAAGTGGTTTGTACTTGCCTTGTTTCAGGATCCAAGAGGAAGCTATTGACCCAAAGTCACCAGCTGGCTTTGCACTTAAGGCAGCACTAGAACTTACCACCTCTCCACTTTTAGCCTGTGCCATAACCACTATAACTTTTACTGAATCTTCCTTTGCAAAGTGACTGAAAAAAATAATTGTCCTGAAAATTGTGTTCTGCCCACCAATTTGAATAGAATATGGAGTATAGAGGAAGCAAACCAGTGGATATTGCTAATATTTAAAACAGTTAGATCAGAAACTGTCAATCACCAAAATATAGCTTTTTACCCATGCAGAAATTGCACTAGGAAAAAGCACACTTCATTGCATCCTGTAAATGTACACTCTTTCTAGAGTTGCTAGATTCTAGAGTTTTACATTGTGGCAACCAAAACTGAATGCAGTATTCCAAGCGTGGCCGGTCCAAGGCATTATAAAGTGATATTACACTTCATGTGATCTTGATTCTATCCCTCTGTTTATGCTGCCTAGAACTGTGTTGGCTTTTTTGGCAGCTGCTGCACACTGCTGGTTCATGTTTAAATGCTTGCCCACTAGGACTCCAAGATCCCTCTCCTCTGGATACTTTACTATATGTTATTTGTAGTGAGTCAAATTGAAATCCTAAACCCATATACTTGGAGCATGACTTACTTCTAAGCAGATTGCTATGGCATTGCAGTATGAGGTGTTCAGCCCATCATCCAAGAATACTTGTGTAAACTCAACCATTGGGGCTCTTTAAACTAGAATTTATGATTTAAGATTGCAGATATAGTTGGCTATGTCTTATTAGAATAGAATAGAATAACAGATTTGGAAGGGACCTTGGAGGTCTTCTAGTCCAACCCCCTGCTTAGGCAGGAAACCCTATACCACTTCAGACAAATGGTTATCCAACATCTTCTTAAAAACTTCCAGTGTTGGATCATTCACAACTTCTGGAGGCAAGTTGAACCACTGATTAATTGTTCTGTCAGGAAATTTCTCCTTAGTTGCTTTTCTCCTTGATTAGTTTCCACCCATTGCTTCTTGTCCTACCCTTCTGTGCTTTGGAGAATAGCTTGACTCCCTCTTCTTTGTGGCATCCCCTAAGATATTGGAACACTGCTATCATGTCTCCCCTAGTCCTTCTTTTCATTAAACTAGACATACCCAGTTCCTGCAACTGTTCTTTATATGTTTTAGCCTCCAGTCCGCTAATCATCTTTGTTGCTCTTCTCTGCACCCTTTCTAGAGTCTCAACATCTTTTTTACATTGTGGCAACCAAAACTGAATGCAGTATTCCAAGTGTGGCCTTACCAAGGCATTATAAAGTGATATTAACACTCAAGGGAGGAGGCGGGGCCAACGCAGCGGCATGATGGACTCTTTAGGGGCTCCTAAAGAGTAGTTGATATCCCCGATGTCCGAGGGTCCTTTGTGATCTAAGTTGTCCTGTAGGGACAATCAACAAGAGGAGCATGCACTGGTCGATCCAGGGGGGCTGCAACCCCCCTAGGACAATGATGGCTAATCTTTTTGCTGTTGCGTGCCAAAACCGGGAGAGTGTGGGGGGGTCGCACACATGAGTGTCCACACCCATAATTCAATGCAACCCTCCTGTGCTCCCTCCGCTTTTGTCATGGTGGGCCCGGAAAGCCCGTTTCTCTCTCTCCCCAGACTCCAGAGGCTTTCTAGGAGCCTGGGGAGGGTGAAAATGGCTTTCCCCACCCACCCTCTGGAGGCCCTCCAGAGGCCCACGGGAGGCCCTCCAGAGGCCGGAAATAGCCCATTTCCTGACTTCCAGTGGGCCTGGAAGGACCAAAAATCAGCTGGCTGCACGCACATGCATGCTGGAGCTGAGCTAGGGCAACCGTTCGTGTGCCCACAGATATGGCTCTGTGTGCCACCTGTGGCACACGTGCCATAGATTCACCATCACGGCCCTAGGAAGACTAGAAGAAGCTCCTCAAATTGGACACGGAGGGAAAGCGACCAGGAAGTCTCTAAAAAGCTATAGCGGCCATACCAGAAGAGAAAGTAAAGAATCAGCCTGTGACATCAAGGTGAGACTGACTTGATTTTATCACTTGAAAGTTTCTCTTAAATTGACTGGATGATCAAAGGATGGAGAAGAGAGGCTGAGAGTGAGTAGTGGGTGGGTGCTCGCAACCACATCTGGAAAACTGGGGCGGCAAGGAACATATGATTGAGAGCCCATTAATTTTTTTTTCTATTAAACTTTTACTGAAAAAAAAGAAGACTTGGAGACTTTAAAAACAATTGGATATATGGACATTTGGATATTAAAGCTTTGAATGATTGAATGGATTACCTATTATTATTATTTTTTTAATGGACTGTTACAATGTTGATTGCTTAAAAGATACTTTGTTTTAAAGAAGTGAAAGTCTTGTTTAGCCTTGTTTAAGGTGGAAAGTTAACCTGAAGTGCCATCTAGTGGCAGAAGAAAATAATAAAAAAGACATATATATTTTAAAGGAAGTCTAACAGATACCTGACCTTGACATTTTAACTAAGAAGATAATAGAACAGCTGTGGAAAGTTGAGAGATTATACTTTAAATGTGTTTTGGAACGTCTTTTTTTATATTGGCCTTGTGGAATGTAACTCTTTATTTTATTTTATTTCATCTTTTTTTTTCTGGGTTGTTTAGTTTTGCTTTGAGAACTAAAAAAAGTCTTTAAGCTTGTCTTTTTTCCTTTTCCTTTTGTCTTTTTTTTTTGGTTGGACATTTTCTTTATGGAATTCAATAGAATTGGTTTCCTCTTTTTAAGTATTACCTTTTTGTGGATTGAGAATTGAAGAGTCAGAAGAAACTTTTTTAAAAAAAATTCACTTTTTTTCCCCTTATGGACACTTGCTTTTGATTTTGATCTTAAAATTTTATTTTTTTATTTTTTTTCCTTTTAAAACAGTTGGATTACAATCCCCCCCTTCCAGCTTTCCCCCCTTTTTTTCTTTTTTCCTTCTTTTTTCCTTATATTTTTGAAGGAAAGGGATGATTTGAGAATTTTTACTTTTTTCTTTTTTTCTATTTCTCTTTTAATTTTTTGGCTACTAATTCAATTATTGAATTAGACATTTGGATTATAATTAAACCATAAGTGGGTTATCAATTATTTACATTAAGCTTTTGGAGAAGTGGAAATGAAGAAATGAAGAAATATACCCAGCCAGCACCAAGTCCCTCAGTGGTAGAAATGCAGAAAACTTCCAAGATGATGGAGTTGTGCAAACTTATGTAATCACTCCCCGATGATATTAAACAGAAACTGCAAGAAATGAAAGAAATACTGGGGAAAAACGAGGAGAGAATTAAGAAAGTAGAAGAAAAAGTGGAAATGACAGAGAAAAAGTTGAAAATTTGGTTTCCATAGACAAAATCCAAGAAAGGACAATTATCATGCTGGAAATGGAACACTCTGAATTTTACTTAAGATTCCAAAATATAGAAGAAGAAAAAGGAGAAAATTTACCAGAAATAATTGCAGAGATTTTGGCTGAAGCCTTGGAACAACCCAAAGAAAAGATTTTTTTTAAAAAAACAAGTTTTATTGGGTTTTTTTCTTTTCTCCTCTCCCACCTTCACTCACATCTTTCTTTCTTTTTTTTTGAACAGAGTGTTGGTCATTTCTTATTTTATACAATTAGTCAAATTTAAATACATTTTACTCAATTACAATTTTTGTCAATATCGTCTTCCCCCCTTTCCTTTTTTTGAATATACCTCAGTCTTTCTATACTTGCATACATAAACACCTTCTTCATTTATCCCTAAATTCTAACTTTACTATTTGTACATATTTGTTCTCTTTTATTCTTAAACAATTCATTCTTTTTCTTAATATATTTATACTTGTTTGTTCAGAGCTGCCTTTCTTCCACTTCATCTTTTTTTTATTGTACAGCAATCTTTCTCCTCAAACCTAGCCTCTCCCTCTTCTCCTTCCAACTTTCTTTCCCCACCTTCTTCTTCTCTTCTCTACTTCCCCTTCCATTTTCCTTCTCCTCTCTTCCCCCCTGTCTTACCTTCTCTCCTACTCTGCTTTCCGTTCCCTTCCTTCCTCCCTACTCTTCCATCCCTCTCTCTCCTTCCTCCTCCCTTCCAATTCTTTCATCTCTCTCTATTGTTGTATTCATTTTCAATTTAATGTTTTCCATTGTGGAGTTCAGGCAGCCCCAATCCCTTATCTTTTTAATTATTAACAATATATTTCATCTTGTTCTCTTTTTTTCCTTCAAATCTTTACTCAAGGACTTTTCTAATCTCTTATCTTTTTTACTTTTACCAATATATTTTTTCTGCTTTACTTCTTGCAAGTATAACATTTAAATCATTTTTATCATTTCAATTTCATTCAGTTTTACATTCAATTTCAATCATTAAATATATTTCTCAAAACATCTTGATGATATATTTCCACTTATTCAAATTTATTTATTTATTTATTAGTTCAATTTATATGCCGCCCTTCTCTGGAGACTCAGGGAGGCTTACAATGCGTTAAGCAATAGTCTTCATACTTTTGTATATACCTGCTTAATAGGGCTTTCAGGCCTCCCTAAGCGGTGTTCTTTTTTATACAAAGTCAGCTTATTGCCCCCACAATCTGGGTTTATTTTATTTCCAAACACATTGCCTTCATCAGTTCATTAAGTTCCTGTTCCATTTTATTCTTTCCGGGTTGAATTATTCCAGTTTTAAGTCGCATTAAGGTCTCTCTTTTATAATCATCAAAGTCTATCCTCTTGTAGGCAAAACGTATCCTCCTTAATTCTCGCCAGTTATTTTTTTAAAAGTTCAAGGTTTTATTTTTCCCCCTCATTTCTTCAAAGGTTTTCTCAAAGTAAACAATTCCATGTCATGCTCTTCCTTCTCCTGCAGATGTCTTTCTATAATCCACAGTTCCACTCAACTAATTCACAAGTCGCCATTTTATTTGTAATCCACATCTGTGTTTACCGAGTCATAAAAGAGAAAAAAGCCAGTTTTCACATCTTCTTTCACCTTTATATACCACCAATCAGTTTATAATCCAATCCAAATTGAATTCAAGTTCCAGATTTACATTTACATTTGTCAATCACTTTTAATTCTTTATTTGAGTTCTTCTATGTCGCGCTTGTCCTTCTCACTTTTTCTTTCCATCTGCCATCTCCCCCCGCCGCTATTTAGCCACAATTTCCATGCTGGGGTAATTTTAGTAATAGTTTAGTAGTTAAAACTATTTAGAATTTTCTTTTTATTGTCTGTGGGTTAGCCAATCACTCACTCAACCCCATCACTCTGTTCAAATCTTCCCTCCTGCACATCGCTTGCTCCAGAGGCTCCGCGATTCACTCTGATTGCCACCGCCCCGTCACCGGCTTGGAGAGAGTTTCTTGGGCTATCCAAGGGACTTTCCTGTCCCTCTTTAGACACTGAGATGCCTCTCTTTCTTCACTGTCCCTACAGGACAGCTTCAGTCCGAAGGCGATGGTGATGGTTCGTCTGGCTGGATTTTACCAAGCTTGTCGGAGCCCAGCATTTTCCCAGCCAGTAATGCTGTGCCACTTCCGGATGAATGAGATTGATAAAGCCCTTAGAATCTATACTAGATATGCAGTAAGGAATAAACTACCAAGGGAAGTACATGTAAGATTTACAAAGAGAGTGATGAAATCAGAGATACTTCAAGCAGTAAGAACCACAGCATTGAAACACAAAGATAAAAAACTTGTGGTTCTATGACAAATACCTAGAAGAGTTAGAGATTTGGGGAGAGAATACCAATTCTTAACAAGATTTTTAATATCCAAAGGAGTGAGTTTTAGATGGTTAATACCTGAAGTGATTATGGTGATATGGAGAGAACAAAGACACAGACTTGATTCAATTGAGAAAGCAAAGTTATTTTATCAACAACTTTGTGGATCAATGGAAGAAGATTTGGGAGCTGTAGGCGTTGCAAAAGAGAAAGATGAAGAAAAGGATAAATAGGAAAAAGCGAAAGAAGAGAGGGATCGCAGAGAAGGGGCAAGAGCCAATTGAACAAAGAGAGATGAGGGCAATGAAATTAAAACCTAGTAATAAGTAAACATGGAAGAAGAAATAAAAGCAATATCCTTAAATGTAAATGGATTAAATGCAGCGATAAAAAGAAACAGACTATTGATTAAATTAAATACTCTGAAGATGGACATTACATGTTTACAAGAAGTTCATATTAGAAAACAACACATAAAACTATTACAATATCCCAAATTAGGAGTTTTATTTACATCACTGATACAACAAAATAAAAGAGGTGTGGCATAATATTTAAAAGAAAAATTAGAACCTAAATTAATTTTTGAAGATGAGGAAGGCAGGATTTTGATGGTGGAAATAAAAATGAACTTTAAACAACTACTTTTGATAGCATTGTATGGACCAAATGAAAAGCAGGAAGAATTTTATCGTCGATTGCATAGAAAAATTGTAGCATTGAACTATGAAAATGTATGTATAATAGGTGATTTTAATGCCTTTACAGACACAGATTTGGACTATAAAACTCTGAAGACAAATAAAAAAACTAGAAGAACATTACCAAAATTCTTTTTTACAATGGTAAAAGAATTAAATATCCAAGATATTTGGAGACAAAAACATTTGAAGGAGAGTCAATATACTTTTTATTCAAATAGACATCTATCATGGTCAAGGATAGATATGGTATGGATGTCAACTGGACTTACAGAAGAGATGCAAGAAGTGAATATTGATTCAAATATTTGGCCTGACCATAGTCTGATGACAATAGTATGGAAAGGGAAAAAGAAAAAGACAAGATGGACTTTGAATACAACAATATTAAATGAAAAAGGATTCCAGGAATTTGTGGGAAAGGAATTGGACATTAAAAAAAATTTAATAAAAAGAAAGATACATCACTCCAAAATGTATGGGATTTATTTATTTATTTAATTTGTATACCGCCCTTCTCCAGCTGGACTCAGGGTGGTGAACAGCCAAAATAAAAACAGAGCATACAAAATTAGAAGACAATTTAAAATAATTAAATAGATTTGGCCCACAATTTAAAACAACCAAGTTAAAACCAATTTATAATTTAAAACCAGAACAATAGGGTCAAGCCAGGCCGGCTAGATGAAATAAATGTGTTTTCAGGGCTCGTCGGAAAGCCCGGAGGTCAGGTATCATGCGTATCTCTGGGGGTAGGTCATTCCACAGGGCGGGTGCCGCTACAGAAAAGGCTCTCCCTCTGGGGGTCGCCAGCCGGCATTGTCTGGCGGATGGCACCCTAAGGATACAATGAAAACATATATTAGAGGACTGGCAATAACATATTTGGGGGAAAAGAAGAAAAAGAAGAAAAAGAAATTGCAGAAACAAGTAAATTTGGAAGAAGAATATAAAAGCCTGGAAAAAAGTTTCAGAAAGATGTTCAAAATAAAAAAATTAAGAAATTGATGGAATTGAAGAAGCATGAAATAATCTTAAATGAACAAGAATCATTAGCAAATCAATTGAGAGCATCGAAACATAATTTTTTTGAAAATGCAAACAAACCAGGAAGATGGCTAGCGTATAAACTAAGAAAAGAGAAAGAGAAAAAAGTTTTAAAATATCTACAAGACGAAGAAGGGAAATTACAATATAGAACTGAAGAAAAAAAGAAAGTAATCCAAGAATATTATGAAAAGCTCTATTCACAAGAAAAGATCCCCGAGGAGGAGATACAAAACTATCTGGAAAAATCAGATTTAATTAAAATATCAGAACAATTTAAAGGAATGTTAGATGAAAGAATAACAATGATGGAATTAACAGAAGCAATAAAAAGACAAAAGAATGGAAAAGTGCCTGGACCAGACGGCTTACCAGTCTAGTTGTATAAAAAACATTGGAAGTTGTATAAAACATTGGAAGAAGTGATTAGTAATGTAATGTTGGACTTATTTAATGAATTATTATTAGAGGCTAAAATGCCAGATTTACGGAAAGAGGCATATGTGACACTCATAGCTAAAGAAGATACAGATTTACAATTGATTAAAAATTATAGACTGATCTCACTATTAAATGTAAACTACAAGATTTTTGCAAGATAATGATGAACGGAGAAATGACAGGAAAGATTAATATAATGAAGGGCACCAGGCAAGGATGCCCTTTATCACCATTATTGTTTATTTTGACTCTAGAAGTTTTAAACAGAAACATTAGACGGAGTGATGAGATAAAAGGAATGAAAGTCAAAAAAGGAATATAAACTACAAGCGTTTGCTGATGATTTAGTTTTTATTATAGAGGAACCGCAAATAACAGGCCCTAAATTACTAGAACAGATAGAAGGTTATGGAAAAGTATCTGGTTTGAAAATAAACAAAGACAAAAAATTTTTTTTGATGAAGAATACAACAGAAAAACAAAATAGAGAGATAAAAGAAAATCTAGACATACAAGTGGTGAAAAAAGTGAAATACTTGGGAATATACTTAACTTCAAAATGTGCAACAATAAAAGAAGAAAACTACTACAAGTTAAAGCAACAAATTGAAAAAGATTTGGAAAAATGGAAGAATCTTCAACTATCACTTATGGGTCGGATTGCATTGATAAAGATGAATATATTACCAAGACTATTATTTTTATTCCAAACTGTGCCAATAAAAATTGAAAAGACTTACTTTCTTAATAAGATCATGAAGAAATTTATATGGCAAAGGAAAAAAGCAAGAATAAGTTTAAAAATGTTGCAAGACACGAGATTATGAGGGGGATTTGGTTTACCAAATTGGGAATTATATTATCAAGCAGCAGCATTGACATGGTTGAAAGAATGGATTGAATTAAGAAATACAAGGTTGTTAACACTGGAAGGGCATGATTTACAAGTGGGATGGCATGCCTTTTTATGGCATGCTAGAAGTAAGATACATACATACTTTCATAGACATTATATAAGAAATGTATTGTTATTGGTATGGGAAAAAGTTAGAGATAAATTTTATGTGAAAATACCAACATGGTTATCAATAACGGAAGCTTTAATACACCCAAATGTCTTTAATTCTAGAAATATTGTCAGATATAATAAGTTATTAACAGATAAGGGGGAACTGAAAGAGAAACGAGAATTGGAACAACAGGGAATTGAGATAGATTGGTACATCTATATGCAAATAAGATCAAGATATGAAAACGATGCTAAACTACATGGTTTTTATATGGAAAAGTCTGAACTGGATAAGATACTCATGGGAACAGAGGAAAATTTAATAAATTTTTTTGTGGTATATTGAATTTGAGGAGGAGCAAGTAAAAGAAACGATGATAGCGTGGGGTAGAAATTTTGGTTATCCAATTGAGTTTGAAAAATGGCAACAACTATGGGAAAGGAACTATAAAATAACAATGTCCACAGCATATAAGGAAAATCTATTTAAAATGTTTTATAGATGGCATATACCACCAGAGAAGTTAGCAAAAATGTTTAAAGATAAATCAGCTAATTGCTGGAAATGTCTTATACCAGGATCTTATTACCATATGTGGTGGACTTGACCCGAAGACAAAATTACTGGTACAAGATTAAAATCTGGCTGGAAGAAATGATACAACAATGTATTGAATTTAAACCAGAGTTGTTCCTACTGGGTATCTTTCCAGAAAAAATTAGTAAGGAAAATGTATATTTGATTATACATGTAATAACAGCTGCAAGAATTGTGTATGCTCAAAATTGGAAATCAGAGAAAATACCTTTGGAAGAAGAAGTAATAAAAAAAAATTTAGACTGTGCAGAAATGAATAGATTAACTTTGATGATTCAAGATAAGGAGGATTCAGAATATTTTAAAACATGGAATTATTTTTATAGTTGGTTGGAAAAGAGATATAAATGACTGATACTATAATTGTGTACAAATGATGATTATAATATTGATTTAGAAATGAAATGTTAGAAGGGTTTGGATGAATATGAAGATAGAAGAAACCTATGGAAGATGGAGAAGAAGCCTAGAAGATAACACCGAGACGTCATAGGGAAGGGAGGATTGATATATTGAATGTTTGTTTGTCTTAAAAAATAAAAAAAAAATTACAAAAAAAGTGATATTAACACTTCATGTGATCTTGATCCCTCTGTTTATGCAGCCTAGAACTGTGTTGGCTTTTTTGGCAGCTGCTGCACACTGCTGGTTCATATTTAAATGGTTGTAAACTAGGACTCCAAGATCCCTCTCACAGTTACTACTATTGAGCAAGGTACCACATATACTGTACCTGTGCATTTTGTTTTTCTTGTCTGAATGTAGAACCTTACTTTTTTCACCATTGAATTTCATTTTGTTAGCGCCCAATGTTCAAGTCTGTCAAGGTCCCTTTGTATCTTAAACTTATCTTCTGGAGTGTTGGCTATTCCTGCCAGCTTGGTGTCATCTGCAAATTTGATGAATTCCCCATCTATCCCCTCAGCCAAGTCATTGATGAAGATGTTGAAGAGTACTGGGCCTAAATCAGAGCTTTGGGGTACTTCACTGCATACTACCCTCCATGTAGATGCAGTTCCATTGAGGATTACACGTTGAGTGTGGTTGGTCAGCCAGTTACGAGTCCATCTGGTGGTGATGCTGTCTAACCCACATTTTTCTACTTTATCTAGTAGTAGGTTATGGTCTACTTTATCAAATCCTTTACTGAAGTCCAAGTAAATTATATCGACAGTATTGCTCTGGTCCACTAATTTTGTTACTTTGTCAAAGAATGCAATAAGATTAGTCTGGCATGATCTGTTTTTGACAAACCCATGTTGGCTTTTGGTTATTACTTTGTTTGCTTCTAGGTGTTCGCTGATTCATTGCTTGATTTTTTTTTAAAATTATTATTATTATTAATTAAATTTCTATAGCGCCCTTCTCCTTTCGGACTCAGGGCGGTGAACAGCCAACTAAAAACACAGTATACAAAAGTTAAAAACAATTAAAAGGATATAAATAAATGTGGCCCAATTTTGAGTTAAAAATCAATAACAAAAGTTTTAAAACCGGCTTGGGGTCAGGCCAGCCCAGCTAACCGAAAGAAATGGGTTTTAAGGGCCCGACGAAAAGTCCAGAGGTCTGGGATCACTCGTATCTCTGGGGGGAGGTCATTCCAGAGGGTAGGCACCACCACAGAGAAGGCTCTCCCCCTGGGGGTCGCCAGCCGACATTGTCTGGCCGATGGCACCCTGAGGAGGCCCTCTCTGTGGGAACAAACTGGCTGGTGGGAGGCAATTGGTGGCAGAAGGCAGTCCCGTAAGTACCCCGGCCCTAAGCCATGGAGCACTTTAAAGGTGGTCACTAACACCTTGAAGCGCACCCGGAAGTCCACTGGAAGCCAATGCCCCATTGCTCTCAAAATCCCCCGCGCGGCCGCATTCTGCACCAGTTGGAGCCTCTGGGTGTACCCCAAGGGGAGCCCCACATAGAGAGCATTACAATAGTCCAGACGAGAAGTGACGAGTGTTTGAGTGACTGTGCGTAAGAAGTCCCGATCTAGAAAGGGGCGCAACTGGCATATCAGGCGAACCTGAAAGAAAGCCCCCCTGGCCATGGCTGTCATATGCTCTTCTAAAGACAGCCATGAATCCAGGAGGACACCCAAGTTGCGAGCCCTTTCCGTGGGGGCCAGTGATTCACCCCCAATAACCAGCGATGGCACCAGCTGGCTATACTGGGACACCGGCAGCCACAGCCACTCGGTCTTGGAAGGGTTGAGTCGAAGCCTGTTTCTCCCCATCCAGACCCGCACAGCTTCCAGGCACTGGGACATCACTTCCAAGGCATCATTGGGATGGTCTGGGGTGGAGATGTACAGCTGGGTGTCATCAGAGTACTGATGGAACTCCACCCCAAAACCACGGATGATCTCATCCAGTGGCTTCACATAAATGTTAAACAGGAGGGGCGAGAGGACCGACCCTTGTGCACCCCACAAACAAGGTGCCTCGGGGTCGACCGCTGCCCCCCTGTCAACACAGATTGCGACCGGTCAGAGAGATAGGAGGAGAACCACCGCAAGACGGTGCCTCCTACCCCTAATCCTTCCAACCGGCGCAATATGATACCATGGTCGATGGTATCAAAAGCTGCTGAGAGATCTAACAGGACCAGGATAGAGGAATGACCCCTACCCCAAGCCCTCCAGAGATCATCCACCAATGCGACCTATGCCGTTTCCGTGCTGTAACCAGGCCTGAAACCGGACTGGAGCAGATCCAAATAGACAGCTTCATCCAGGTACTGGGGAAGCTGCCGCGCCACCACACTCTCAACAACCTTCGCGATAAAATGAAGGTTGGAGACTGAACGATAGTTGGCCAAAACAGCCGGATCCAGAGAGGGCTTCTTGAGGAGGGGCCTCACCACCACCTCTTTCAAGGTGGCTGGCAGGACACCCTCACTCAGAGAAGCGTTAACAATCCCCTGGAGCCAGCCTCGTGTAACCTCCCAGGAGGCCAGCACCAACCAGGAGGGACACGGGTCCAATAAACATGTGGTTGCATTCAACTGTCCCAAGATCCTGTCCATGTCCTCGGGAACCCCAGGGTCGAACTCCTCCCAGATAATGTTCTCAGGACCTGCCTCAGTCATCTCGTCTGAACTAACCCAGTCAGTGGCCAAGTCTTCCCGAATCTGAGTGATTTTATCATGCAGATACTGTACAAAGTCCTCAGCTCGACCCTGGTATTGAGGTCAGGCTGGTAGGTCTGTAGTTTCCTGGTTCTATATTTTTTCCTGTTTTGAAGATGGGAACTACATCAGCTCTTTTCCAGTCCTCTGGCAGTTCCCTGGTGCTCCAGGATCTTTGAAAGATATAGTTCAGTGGTTCTGAAATCTTGTCTGCCAGTTCTTTCAGAACCTTGGGGTGTAATCCATCCTGTCCTGGTGATTTGAACTTGTCTAGGGTAGACAGGTGTTAACTTACCATTTTCTTCCCTATTTTAACTTGTGTTCCTAATCTGTTTTTTGTGGTGCTGTTTTTGATAGGTTGGACTGTTTTTTCCCTTTGTGTAAAGACAGATGTAAAAAATGAGTTAAGTAGTTCTGCTTTCTCCCTGTTTCTTGTCACCTTCTTGCCACTTTCTCCCAGCAATGGACCAATTGTTTCCTTGACTTTTTTCTTGTTTTTAGCATCTTGGAAGGAGCTTTTTCTTGTTATTTTTTACTTTTGTTGCAAGCCTTTGTTCATTGTGAGCCTTAGCTTTCCTCACTTCATCTTTACAAGCTTGGGCTATTTGCTGATATTCTGCCTTAGTTATTTGCCCCTTTCCACTTTTTATACTTGTCCTTTTTGTCTTTCAATTTGTCAGAGAGTTCTTTATGCAGCCATGCTGTTTTCTTTTGAGAGCTGTTATTTTTCTTCTTCATTGGTGTTGTTCTAGACTGGGCTTTTATAACCATTTAAGCAAACCATGAATTGCATGTTGTATGAACCCAGGGATTGTGCTAGTGGGAAGAAGATATGATCTGAACTCACCCAAAGTTTAATTCCAAGCTTGGAATTAAAATGTAAAAAGTATTTTGTAAAAAGTATAATTGCTCTATATTTATATAGACTGAAAAAATTGTAAGCTTCATGATTAGGCTCTGCTGTTTATCAGATCATCTTTAGCAAATATTCATTTTTTTTATTAAAGAGTTTTACAAAAATTTTTTTACAAATATTTCCCCCTCCCCCCTCCCTTCCTTACCCTCCCCCCACCCCGCACCCCGAACTTGCCAGAACAAAATACAGGGTATAACAATTAACAATCATATACTAAACTAGGCTAGCTATCTATGGACTCCTATCCCCCCCCTTCACACTTTAACTCCCCTTTTACATAACTAAATATGAATACTCTTAATTTCTCTATTCATTTATAAGCTATCTGATACTTTTTAGTCAGATATTTGTTTTGAATATAATCAATCCATCTTCTCCATTCCAATATATATCTTTCTTGTGAATAGTCTTTCAAATATGCTGAAATTTTTGCCATTTCTGCTAAATTCGCTACTTTTAATGTCCATTCTTCAATAGTAGGCAAATCTTCCTTCTACCAATATTGCACCACCAAAAGTCTAGCTGCAGTTATTAAATATAAAATCAATTTAGTCTCTATAACCGTACAATCTGTAATTATACCCAACAAAAACAACTGTGGAGTAAACCTTATCTTCTTCTTAAGAATATTTTGGATAATCCACCATATTTTTATCCAAAATGCTTTAACTTTTTTACAAGTCCACCATATATGATAATAGGTGGCATCATCACAATCACATCTCCAACACTTAGATTGCAAATTCGGATACATACAGGCTAGCTTTTTAGGATCTAAATGCCATCTGTAAAACATTTTATAAAAATTTTCTCTTAAATTTTGGGCTTGCGTAAATTTCACATTTCTAACCCATATTTTTTCCCAAGTTTCCATCATTATTTGTTCCTGAATATTTTGTGCCCATTTTATCATACAATCCTTAACTAATTCAGTTTCTGAATCTAATTGTATCAATATATTATATAATCTTTTTATAAGCATTTGGCTTTGATCTCTAATTTGCTTTATCAAATTTTCGTTGTCCTGCATGATACCAATTCTCTGATCTTCTTTCCATCTAGCTTGCAGCTGTCCATACTGAAACCAAGTTTTAATTGTCCTTTCTTCTTTTAATGCATTTAAGGACTTTAACTGCAATATACCCCTTCCATTTTAAGAAGCTCTTTATAGGTAATCACCTCTTGCTTTTGTTCTACACTTATATTCTCTATCGCATGTCTGGGTATAGCCCATATGGGTATCTTATAATTTAACTTATATTGATACTTTTTCCAAACCCGTAACAAGGCATTCCTTGTTTAACAAGGCTTTTAAAGGTCTTATCCACCTTCTTATCATATAATAAATAAGCATGCCAGCCATATAACAAATCATATCCTTCAATATTCAATATTCTTTCTTCTGTTGAATTAATCCAGTCACTGATTATTGATAGGACAGCTGCTTCATAGTATAATCTTAAATTAGGCATTTTAAGACCTCTTTCTCGTATATCTTGCATTATTTTTAAGTTTATTCTCGGTCTTCTCTCTGCCCAAACAAAATTATTAATACCCTTCTGTCATTCCCTCAAATTTACATCTTTCTTGAGTATTGGTATCATTTGGAACAGAAATAAAAACCTAGGTAAAACATTCATTTTTATTGCTGCTATTCTTCCCAACAAAGATAATTATAATTTTCCCCAATTCTCCATCTCTTTCTGTATTTTTTGCCATAACAATTCATAATTATTTTTATATAATTTCACATTTGAAGCTGTAATATATACCCCTAAATATTTAACCTTTTTTACTATTTCAAATCCCGTTAATCTTTCTAGTTCTTCTTTTTGCTTTACCGTCATATTTTTAGTTATTATCTTCGTTTTTTGTTTGTTTATTTTGAATCCAGACACTTGTCCATATTGGCTAATTATATCCATTAAACCTATAACTGATTTTACTGGTTGTGTTAAAGTAACAACCAAACAGTTAGCTTTAATTTTCCTGGACACACAAAAAGCATTTGATAACCTCAACTGGACATTCCTAATAGCACAATTAGAAAATATGAAATTCGGAGAAAGATTCGTAAAGATGATCAAAAGGATATACAGCACCCAAACTGCAAAAATACTAATTAATGGAGAGACAACAGAACAATTTGATATAAAGAGAGGGGTGAGAAAAGGATGCCCCCTATCTCCCATATTGTTTATATTAACATTGGAATTACTATTAGAAGAAATTAGAGAAGATACAGAAATAATGGGATTAAAAATAAAAAATCAGGAATATAAACTGCAAGCCTTCGCGGATGACATAGTACTCATCCTAGAAAAACCATTACAGTTAGGACTAAAATTACTGACCAAAATACAGCAATATGGAGAAGTAGCAGGCCTGAAAATCAATAAACAAAAAACCAAAATCTTAACAAAGAATCTCACCAAACATCAAGAAAAAGAACTGGAAAATATGCTAGGGATACAAAAAGCAAAGAAAGTTAAATACCTAGAGGGGTGGCTTACCAATAGAATATCAACGTTGAAGGAAGACAATTATACTAAACTGGCTAAACAGGTAGAAAAAGATTTGGAAATTTGGACAAAACTCCAGTTATCTTTCCTAGGCAAAATCGCCACTATCAAAATGAATATTTTGCCAAGAATGCTATACCTATTTAGGTAAACCCGGGCAGAACATACTTTAAAGATTTGGACAGGATGATACTAAAATATATCTGGCAGAAAAAAAAGGCATTGGGCCCCAATGAGAAATTAATAACAAAAATTTATAACTTCCTATTGGCATATAAACTAGAAGAGGAAGCAGTTAAAGAAAACATGATCACATGTGCGACGAATTTTGGATATCCTATAGAATTAAATAAATGGGAAAAATTATGGAAAATTAACAGTAAATTAACACTATCAGTACCATACAAAGAAAATGCTTACAAGATGTTTTATAGATAGCACCTTCCACCGGCACGGATCTCAAAAATGTTTCCCAATACATCTTCACTCTGTTGGAAATGCAAAGCACAAAAAGAGACATACTACCACATGTGGTGGTCGTGTCCCAAAGCCAAACAATTCTGGAACAATATTAAAACCCAATTGGAAGAAATAACAACTCAAAAAGTACCATTAAAACCAGAAACATACCTATTAGGCATATTTACATGTAATTATGAAAAAGAAATAATATATTTAATCACACATATTCTGACTGCGTCAAGGATCACTTATGCACAAAATTGGAAACTGGAAGAAGTCCCAACACAAGATAGAATAACATGCAAAGTCATGGAATGTGCTGAGATAGACAAACTCACCAAGGAAATCCAAGGAAAGGAAGAATCTGACTACTATCTGGTTTGGCAAAAGTGGTATCAATGGTTGGAGATAAAGAAACCAAACAAAAAGCGGATCCTAAAAGAGTAAAATAAAATTCCGTATCAAATGAGATTCAACAACGAATAACTAAATATCAACAAAATAATATCGTTATATAAGGCGAGAGGAAGGAATATATATTGAGGAATATAGGTTATTGATGTCATATGAAATCAGACATTATGTTTAAATGTCATTAATGTTATTAATGTTGTGTATTGCTTTACTTGTACTTGTATGTGTATGTGTATTTTGTGTGTTTTTAAATTAATAAATGTAAAAATAAAAAAAAGAACATAGAGAACATAGAATAATAGAGTTGGGAGGGACCTCAGAGGGCTTCTAGTCCAACTCCCTGCTCGAACAGGAGACCCTATAATTTCAGACAAATAGTTGTCCCATTTCTTTTTAAAAGCCTCTAGTGATGGAGCACCCACAATGTATGAAGGCAAGCTATTCCATTGGTTGATTGCTCTCACCATTAAGAAACTTCTCTTTAGTTCTGGGTTGCTTCTCTCCTTGATTAGTTTCCACCCATTGTTTCTTGTGCCTTTTGATGCTTTGGAAAATAGATTAACCCCCTCATTTATGTAGGAGTCCCTCAAATATTGGAACAGTGCTATTTTATTATGCTATTTTACTGTGAGTTGTGAGCGCTATTTTATTGTGAATTGGGGAGATATTTGGCAAAATTGATTAAACGGAAAAATGGGCATGGTTGAATTTGCTTTTTAAATCCTGTCAGCAGTTCTCTAGATAAAAAGTGAAAGATAATTAAAAAGATCACCAGTATTGTAGAGCCGGGGCAATTTTTGCACTGTGAGTTTGAAACAATCTCAAAATTTCCAATGGAAAGAGCACATAAAAGAGGCATGGATGACTTTTCTACCTTCCTGTAGTGGACTAGGTTGTGTCAGTTTGATGAAAGGTGGATGTCTCAGCTCTCTTCTCCCTGAGATCCTCTGCTTTCTGCACCCTGGTGCTTCCACCTTTCTGTCTTAATGTAGCTGCTTAGTTATTTCTGCTGCCATTGCCTGTCAGTCACATAGATGTGTTTACCTCATATTTTCCCACATAACCCTGGCATGTGAGACAGGTAAGAATTTCACAGGCTATTCCATCATTGAAGAATAAACCAAAAAGTAGAGAAAAATAAAGTGGATAAAATTGAAATAAATGCAGTAGTGTAAGGCATGTGACAAGGCAGTCAGCACCCCTTCTTCTTTAGAAGGATATTATTCTCACAAATGATTTATTTATTTTGTTAGATGTTTATCTTATCTTTATTACTTTATAAGGAACTCAAGGTGGAGAATTTATCTAATATTCCTTCCTCCTCTTAGTTTCCTCATAATCACAATCTAAGAAGTGCTTTGGGCTGGGAGAAAGTGACTGGTCACTCAGCCATTTTGTCAAGCCTAAAATGGAACTAGAACTCAGAGTCTTTTGGTTTCTAGGCCAGCACCTTAACCACTACTTTGTTTAAAAAGGAGGAAGGAATGTCAAAATAACTTATAAGAATTGCATGTGAAAACAGGATTGGAGGAATCAAACTTGTAAAGCTGCAAACATCACAGATAACATTTCAGAATAATCTCCCATAGAATGATGCAAAAGAAGTTGTAGCAAATTACAATCTGCGATGGACCTGTTAGTAGGAAAGGAGACTAGAATGAGCAATAATACTTTGCAAGATGCATCAAACCTGACGTCTTGTTATTTATTTGCACAAGGTGAGCATTTCTTAAATTTGAAAATTACTCACCCCAGTGAGGCGAGCAGCCGGGCATGACAAGGAGGGGCTGGGAGGGGAGGGGCAGGGAGGGATGGGGCTGGGCATGGTGAGGAGAGGCCAGGTGAGGCAAGGCGCCCCTCGAAGTGAGTGATGTCAAGTTGGCCACACCCACCCAGTGATGTCACATGACCACCCAGCCACGTCTAACCAGCCTGTCATTAGGGCAGAGAACCAGTTGTTAAATTATTTGAATCCCACTACTACATTTCCTCCCCATGACATTACCAAAAAGTAGTTTGTCCCACTTTCCAAAGCTACAATCACTCAGGTATCCTTCATTAATTCTCTCGTCTCTCCATATGCATATTGAAATACAACATACTATTTAAATTCCTTTTACATGTGTATGCATTAAAAGCTTGTAGTAAAATAATGTATTGTATATGAAATAAACAATACCTTTTAAAAAAGAAATATAGACCAATCTCTGTTGTCATTTGTTGTTGGATCCCTATTTTGTAATTGCTTGCTTCACTATCAATCATCCATTCATATCACCTATTAATTTCCATTCAGGTTATTTATTTGTTTGTTTATTTATTTATTTGTATCCCACCTTTATTATGTTTACAAATAATTCAAGGCAGCAAATGTATCTCACATACCTTCCTCCTCCTATTTTCCACAACAACAACCCTGTGAGGTGGCTTGGGCTGAGAGAGACTAGCCCAAAGTCACCCAGTTGGCTTTGATGGCTAAGATGCGGTTTGAACCAGTGGTGGGATTCAGCCAGCTGGGGCTGGTTCAGGTGAACTGGTTGTTAAATTGCTGGCTGGCCCTTCCCAGCCACTACTAGCCTTGCACGCCTAGGCTGGTGCCTTAGAGTCACACCATGGCATAGCTGCAGATGCTCTTTGGCTCCCTTGCCTCGACCACCTGGCCACACGGCCCAGCCTGCTTGCCTGCCTTTGCTGCAGGCTATGACACAGCAGTCTCCCACTTGTCTTGGCCTGCTCCCAAATGTTTGCCTCAGGCTGCTCCTGACCGCTCCAGAAGCAGAACAGGTAAGCACAGCCGGGTGCACCCTTGGGGAAGCGGGGCTGGGAAGGGTGGTCGACCTGTGCATGCCTGGATGCTGGCCGTGGCCTACCCCTCATCTGATCGCCTTGCCCTGCAGCCAGCTTCGAGGGGCCTGCGCCTGCCTCCCGCCCGGGTGGAGGTGGCCTACCCTGGTTGGATCACCTCTGCGTGTAGCCGGCCCCGTAGGCTTGTGCCCGCTTCCAATCTGCTTACCCCCATCCAATCACCTCACCCTGCAGCCGGCCCCTTAGGCTGCCCAGTGTGGCAGCAGCCTATTCCCATCGGATTCCCTCACCCTGCAGTCAGCCACATAGGCCTGGGCCCGCCTCCCGCCCAAGCGGTGGTGGCCTCCCCTGGTCAGATCACCTCGTCCTACAGCAGCCATGTAGGCCTATGCCCATCTCCTGCCTGAGCAGTAGCGGACTACCCCCATCGGATCACCTCACCCTGCAGCTGGCCCTATAGGCCTGCACCTGCCTCCCCCCCGGGCAGCAACTGCCTACCCCTGTCGGATCGCCTCGCCTTGCAGCCATCCATATCCAGGCCAGCTTCATCCTGAGTGATGATCCCAGCACCAGTCCAGTGGCCACCACTGCCTCACAAGTCAGCCAGCCTGCCTAGCCTGAGCCCAACAGACTCCTGGCCAGTCTCCTGGGAACCGGGTGATTCTCCGCAGCTGCTGGGTCTCACCTGCCAGCTGGCGGGGGGTGACCAGGGAGCATGAGGCTATGCTGCCTCAGTAGGGGGGGGAACGGACGGACATGGCGAGGCTCATCTACCTTTCCGGCCCAGCTTCGGCTTCTGGGTGAGAGGCCTGAGAGAAAATGCCTCCCTTGAGGGCCGCCCACTTGCCCATCCACTGGCTGGGCTGGCCTGGAAGCAGCATATTTCCTTGTTGTGGGCTTGAAGTGGGACCTGAGGTGGAGCAGAAGTCGAGCAGGTGGCAGCCCAGAGCAGGCCTGAAAGGGGGCCAAGCCTCACCATGTCCCCTCCACTGAGGCAGCCGTTCGGCTGAGCGCAGCAAGCCCAGAGTGGATCTTCCTTCCTTGCTGTCAGCCTTACCTTCCAGCCCATGGGGCTCAGACTGTTTTCACAGCGGTAGCCTGTGCTTGGCTGAAGTACTCGGGCCGGCAGGTGGGTGAGGGAGGGGTGGCTGGCAGAGGGATGATGCAGGTGGCATAGCCTTTTGCTCCCTGGTTGTCCTGCCCATGTCTGCTGGCAAGTGAGGCCTAGCAGCTATGGAGAATCTGGGCGGGGGGCAAGATGCAGGCTGGCGGGGAACCAAGCAGTGACGGCTCATCCCTGGCTCTCTTTCCCTTCTGCCACTAGCTGCGGGAGGAAGGTAAGGTCGTAGCCATTGGGGAAAGCCGAACCACTGCCCAGCTCAGAGCTGCCAGTGGGCTGCAGTGCATGCCTCGCTTGAAGTTCCCAGCCTTTTGTTGAAAATCTCCCAAAAAGAGGGAGGAAGTCCCGCCCCTGGCCCCTTTGTTGGACCCAGAAGTCTTGCCTTCTGGCCTTTTGGGGCAATGTGGGGGCCAGGCGCAATTGTCCCTTCGTGCCTGGTTTTTGGGAGACTGGACAGGAGCCTGTCGGGCTCGGGCTAGGTAAGCTGGCTGGCTCGCGAGGCAGTGGTGGCTGCCAGACCAGTGCTGGGATTGCCACTTGGGATGAAGCCAGACCTGGATATGATGGGCTGCCCTCGCCCGGACGGCTCCAAAATTAAATGCTTCCTTTTCTTGCAAGTATGTACAAACATGGTTAAAGGGTGAAATGATGAGTGAAGGAGAAGGGAACTTCTGTAACCAGAAAAACTGAGAATGAAAACAATGTATTCCAGTTAAATTAGAAGTGTTCTTTGTGAAGGATCTGTGAAAGTTTTGGAATATTGCAATAAGGCCCAAGAAAAAATAAATAAATCAGAAAGATTTAATTTAAATAGAAGAGAAAGAATGGTAAGACATCCACTGATTGCTTTGAAAATGTTTTTCAAATTTGTTTTCATTTACAATGGATTGGAAATATTTGCTTGACTATATGCTTTAATGTTCAAAAAGAATAATCTTTATCAGTATAAGCAGAGATGTATTCTTCAAGCTTTAGTACATTTCGCAAAAATCATTGTAGTAAACTGAATGCCACCATAGAACATCATTTCTCACCAGAAATGCAATTTAATGAAGAGTAAAGTAAGATTTTACACTTGGGCAAGAAAAAAAACCAAATGCACAGGTATAGAATAGGTGGTGCCTGGCTCAACTGGAAGTAACTATGAGATGGATCTGTGAGATGGAAACTTATCAAACAGATCCAACGTAGAAATAAGAAGAAATTTCCTGACACTGAGAACAGTTAATCAGAAGAATGGGATGCCTTCAGAAGTTGTGGGTATACTATCATTGGAGGTTTTTAAGAAGAAATTTGTCCATTCATTATTTGTTTGTTTGTTTGTTTGTTTGTTTGTTTGTTTAGCTTATGGCTGGTCACACACAATATTAAAACACTTCATTTTTACAGGTTAAAACAATTAAAACAATTTTTAAAAAAGCAGTAAGAAAACCTAAGAGGAAAACAGAAATAACATTTCAGAGTTTAATGTCGAGTTTGGAGACCAGTCAGTAGCTGTCGTTGTTATGCAGAGGAAGTCCCTAAAATCTCCTGGATACCTTATGTTAGAGCATTCCCTCACTATATGTTGGATAGTCTGTCGGGGCCCCCCGCAATCACATTGTGCTGAAGGTGTCTTTCCCCATTTATACAAGGGGTCGGTACACACCCCATGAGTCATTCTAATTCTATTGTATGTCACCCATATATCTCAGGGTAGATTAAGTCCTGGGGGTATACTATTAGGATTAATATGCTCAGAGATATCTTGGGGGGAATAGCTACTCCATGCTTCCATCCACTTTTGTGTGGTGTTCTGATGATCGGCCAGCAGCTTAAGCGCTGTCAAGAGTGGTGGGTTTCTTGACTTTAATCGGCATCTTAAGTGATCAGGAATGTAGCCATGAATGGGTAGAGAGGAATTTAGCAGGATCTTACTATACTCCCGAATGAGAACTTCTTGTCGTAAGTACGGGGGGAGTATGTGATTAAGAACTGGTAGCCAATAACTAGGTGTAGATTTTATGCACCCAGTAATTAGCCTCATCGTATGGTTAAGTTGAACATCAATAAGCCCTGTATGTGGGCTGTTTATCCATACAGGTGTGCAGTATTCCGCTGCAGAGTAGCAAAGCCCAAGGGCTGCACATCGAAGAGTTGGGGCTGAAGCTCCCCAAGTTGTTCCGCATAGTGGTTTTGGTTTTTTTTTATTAAAAAGTTTTTCAAAAATACAAACATTTTCTCCCCCCATCCCCCTCCCTCACTCATTCTCTCCTCCCTCACCCACCCATTCCCCCCTCCCCCTTCTCCCCATCCCCCTCCCCGGACTTCCCAGAACAAATACAGGGTATAGCATTTAACAATCATAAGCTAAAATAAGTTAACATTTTGTAGACTCCAAATTCTCACTAGATCTTTAACTCCACATAGTTCAAAAAACTATAATCATAAACTGAAAATTAGATTAGATATTTCATTCATAAGCTATTTAAAACTTTTTAGTCTGGTACTTGTTTTGAATATAGTCAATCCATCTTCTCCACTCCAATACATATCTTTCATTTGAATGGTATTTCAGGTACGCTGAAATTTTTGCCATCTCTGCCAAGTTCACTACTTTTAACATCCATTCCTCAATTGTAGGTGACTCTTCCTTCTTCCAGTACTGTGCCACCAATAGTCTAGCTGCTGTTATTAAGTTTAAAATCAGTTTAGTCTCTATAGCCGTACAATCTGTAAATATGCCCAACAAAAAAAAACTGTGGGGTAAATTTTATCTTTTTCTTTAAGATATTTTGAATAATCCACCATATTTTTATCCAAAAAGCCTTAATTTTTTTACATGTCCACCATATATGATAGTACGTAACATCTTCACATTCACATCTCCAGCACTTAGGTTGTAAACTTGAATACATACAGGCTAACTTTTTAGGATCTAAATGCCATCTATAAAACATTTTATAAAAATTCTCTCTTAGATTTTGGGCTTGCGTAAATCTTATATTTCTAACCCATATTTTTTCCCAAGTTTCCGTCATTATTGGTTCTCCAATATTTTGTGCCCATTTTATCATACAGTCTTTAAGTAGCTCTGTTTCTGAATCTATTTCAACCAATGCATTATACAACCTTTTTATATGCATTTGACTTTGATCTCTGATTTGTTTTACCAAGTTCTCATCCTCTTGCAAAATAACAATTTTTTGATCTTCTCTCTATCTAGCTTGCAGCTGCCCATACTGAAACCATGTTTTAATTATTCTTTCTTCTCTTAATTGGTTCATAGATTTTAATTGTAGCATACCTCTTTCTTTATTAAGAAGTTCTTTGTATGTAGTCTCGTCTTGTTTTTGCTCTACACTTATATTTTCTATCGCGTGTCTGGGTACTATCCAAATTGGTAGCTTATCGTTTAGTTTGTATTGGTACTTTTTCCAGACACGCAATAACGCATTCCTTAATATATGGCTTTTAAAAGTCTTATCCACTCTTTTATCATATAATAGGTAAGCATGCCAGCCATAAACCAAACCATATCCTTCAATGTTCAATATTCTTTCCTCTGTTGAATTCATCCAATCACTAACTGCTGAAAGGGCAGCTGCTTCATAGTACAATCTTAAATTGGGCATTTTGAGACCTCCTCTTTCACGTATATCTTGCATTATCTTTTGCTTTACTCGCGGCCTCTTTCCTGCCCAAACAAAATTACTAATACCCTTCTGCCATTCCTTTAAATTTTCATTTTTTTAAAGTATTGGTGTCATTTGAAAAATAAATAAAAACCTTGGCAAAACATTCATTTTTACTGCAGCTATTCTTCCCAATGAGGACAGTTGCAGTTTTTTCCAATTTTCCATCTCTTTCTGTATTTTTTGCCACTACGGTTCATAGTTATACTTGTATAATTTCACATTTGAAGTCATAATATAAACCCCTAAATATTTGACCTTTACTATTTCAAATCCTGTTAGTCTTTCTACTTCTTTTTGATTTATAGTCATATTTTTAGTTATTATCTTTGTTTTACCTGCATTTATTTTAAATCCAGATACTTGTCCATATTGATTAATTATATCCATTAAGCCTGTAACCGATTGTGCTGGTTGGGTTAAAGTAACAACCAAGTCATCTGCAAATGCTCATAATTTACTCATGCTGCCTGATTTTAATTCCCTTTATGTTATCTGACCCAAGTATTTTACTCAACAAAAGTTCCAGCAACAAAATAAACAGTAGTAGAGACAAAGGGCATCCTTGCCTTGTTCCTTTTTCTATATTAAAAATATCTGTTAAACCACTGTTAATTATTATTTCCGCTGTTTGTTTCTGATATATTGCCTTAATAGATTGTATAAAATATTCTCTAAATTGCATCTTTTCTATTAATTTTAATAAAAAGTGCCAATTCAATCGATCAAATGCTTTCTCCGCATCAAGAAATATTAGCACTGCAGGGACTTGGTTGTTCTTCCCCAGATACTCTAACAGGTTAACAATTTGCTTTACATTACTTTTCATTTGTCTACCACTTATAGACAGTTTGGTCATGATGAATCATTTGTTGCAGAACTGTGATTAATCTATTTGCTAGTATTTTGGCAAAAATCTTGTAATCTGTATTTAAAAGTGATATCGGCCTATAGTTTTTTGGTTGCATGTGATCTTGATCCTCCTTAGGGATCAAAGAAATAAAACCTGTCTTCCATGACGGGGGTACCCCTCCTCCAAGTTGTATATTAGTAAATAATTCCTTAAGTGGTTCCACCATTTCCAGCTGCAAATTCTTATAGTAAACAGCTGTCAAACCATCCATCCCAGGAGCTTTACCCACTTTCAACTGCTTAATTGCAAACATAATTTCTTCAGAAGTTATCGGTTGGTTTAAACTCTCCCTTTGCTCTTTTGAAATTATATGAATATTCTCTTTCTGTAAGTATCTATCTATATCTATATCTTGAATTTTATCACCAGTATACAACCTGGTATTGATCAACTCTTGCTGATAAACCTCTTTGCCTTTATAATTTATTTTCTCTATAGTCCATGACTTTTGTTTCTTCCTTAACAAATATGCTAACCATCTACCTGGTTTATTAGCATTACAAAAAGTATTGTGTTTGGCATACTGCAGATTAGTTGCAACCTGATCTGCCATTAACATCTTAAATTGCCCTTTCAGTAAATTAATTGCCTCTTTTACTTTCTTATCTGCTGGATTCACTATTAAAGCTTGTTCTTTTTTTTATTTCATCTTCTAAATCCTTCCTCCCCCCGCCCGCTTATTTCTATGTTTATTGTTCAGGTATATCAAAATACCTCTCATCTATGCTTTGCTCGTGTCCCACACCATTTCCATAGATGTACCCTTGTGCATATTCATAGTGAAAAATTCTTTCATAATTTTTTTACATTCTTTTATATTTTCCTCATACCTAAACAAGTTTTCATTTAACCTCCAGGACCTCTTAGGTCCTTTTCTATACTCCAGTTCCATCCAAACTGGACTATGGTCCGTTAAGGCTCTTGGGCATATCTTTGTATTTTTCACCCTAGAAAAAAGATCATTAGTAATTAATATGAAATCAATCCTAGAAAAAGTTTGATGCCTGTCTGAAAAAAAGGTAAAATCTTTTTCTTCTGGGTTCCTCTCTTGCCAAATATCCCTCAGCTCCATATTGTCCATCATTTCAAAAAAAGATTTTGGCAATCTTGCACGTGTTAAGATGTTTTGTTTAAGTCCCTTCTTGTCTTTTTTAATATCCAGAACTCCGTTCCAATGCCCCAGTAAAATACACGATTTGTAATCCCATTGTAACAGCTTGGAATGTAAAAGATTATAGAATTTTTCCTGTTGTTGATTCGGTGCATATAGTCCAATTAGAAGTACTTTTTCTCCTTTTATTAAAAGTTCAATTGCTATAAATCTTCCTTGATCATCTGCTTCAATTAATTTGGCAATTAAGTCTCTTTTTAAATATATAACTATACCATTTTTCTTCTCTGGGGCTGATGCAACAAAGTGTGTACCTAATCTCGCATTGGTTAAGTATTTTTGATCTTTTGTTCTGATATGAGTCTCTTGTAGACAGATTACTTCATTTTTAAATTGTTTCAGATAATGAAATATTTTCCTCCTCTTTTGCGGTGAATTCAAGCCATTGACATTCCAAGTTAAAAATCTAGTTACCATCTTTGGCCTTCTGAAGTATTCAGAGCACCTGCTGATGGTCTTCTTGCATTTGACCTTTAGGTCTGGCTCCTCCCACTGCTTCTGTTTTTGTAGTTTCTGGGGTTACCATCTGAAGTTGTTGCAATCTTAATTCTTCTTTACATTTGGTTGTTGCTGCTTGGGTCTGTCTTTGATCCTTGCGTTCTTCTGTTATGTCAATTATATCCAAATCTTGAACAGCAGTCAGAGTTTGTATTAAATCTTCTTGAGTATTCAAGAAGATTGAGCTTGTGCCAACAAGTCTTCATTCTCTCCCTTTCTTGCCCCCAACACTTCCTTCTTTCTTTTAACATCTGGGGATTTCGGGGGTCCAGCCTTCAGTACATTGGCGTAAAAATCTCTTGCTTTCCATACTGAGTTAACACAATATCTTTCTCCTGAATAATTCACCATTAGACCGGCAGGGACTCCCATCTATACTGCAATTTTATTGTCTGTAACTTTTAAAGCTTCCTGCAACATTTCAAGTGTTAAAATCTGTGGTTCTGTTGGGGGAGCAAAAGCTTGCAATTTAGAGGTATGAGCTGGGGAACTCCCAGCACTACCAGTTCCTTTCACATAAACAGTCTTTATTGGTTTTGAAGCCATCTTTAACTTTCAATTTGATTTTTAATTTAATCAGCAACCAGAACAAAAATTCCACCAAGCCCAGAGATTTTTTTCCAGTCCTTAAATGATGCCTTAAAATCCTCTTTCTTTCAATGCCAGAATTAGTTTTGGCCAGGGGCTGTCAGCGCTAAATGAAACTTTCCTGTTAACTTTCACTTTCCACACCCCATTAAGTCTCAATCGCCATCTTGTTCCCATTTTCCTCTCTTAATAGTTCAGAAGGAAGTAATACACATTGGAGTTAAGTTTAGATACTTGCAGTCTGGTTTCTCCTGGCTTTGGTCTGTCTGCTTCAGTTTCAGATGTTTATTGCAAGCATTGTTAGCAGAGGTGGTTGGACGTCTTGTTCTACTTTTTAGCAGAGGCGTCCCAGATCCGGAGCTTTGACAGGCTTCCAGGGAGGTCTCACCCTTCGCACCCCAGAACTGTTCCTGGAGCACTTGGGGAGCTCTACCTGAACCTGTCTGCTCTCCTCTCTCCCCTTTGCTCGGGGAGAAAGTTTCCAAGCTGCTAGACAGCTGATTTTCGGCTGTTCTAGTGACTTTATGAGATCGGGGAATGGGCGCTCACAGAGGAGCGTCTTCAGTGCCTACAGAGCCAACCGGAAGTCGTTCCACATAGTTTTTGTAGAATGTTATTTCTGCTATTAACCTTGGCAGCCATATTCTGAATGTGTTTTTTAAAAGACAGAATCCTGTCTAAGGTGACCCCCAGGTATTTTGGTGTTGCCTCATATGGGAGCAGTTTGTTGTTTAGGTATACATTGAGTTCTCTTTTTGCCAATTTGTTGTTAAGGTGAAAACATGATGTAACTGTTTTACTTACACTTGGGATTAACCTCCATTGGTGGAAGTATGTGCTCAAAGTTGTAAGGTCGGCTGTGAGTACTCCTTCTGTAGCTTCAATGTCCTTGTGGCTATATGCTAATGCCAGATCATCAGCATAAGAGAACTTTGTTGATAGCATGGGTGGTATATCAGAAATATATAAGTTAAATAGAGATGGGACCAGCACAGAGCCCTGAGGGAGTCCGTTATTCAGGTGTCTTTGCTTACTGATTTTGTCACCCATGATGACTTGAAAGGTCCTTGCTGAAAGCATGTTATTTATTAGGCGGCCCATAGTCCTACAGGGGACAGTGTGGAGGAATTTGCTTAATAGGCCCTCCCTCCATACTATATCGTATGCTACTGTGAGATCCACAAATACAACAGATGTTTTCAATTTATTCTGATAGCTACTTTCAATATAGTTTGTAAGACTAAGAACCTGATCAACACAGCTCCGATAAGATCTAAACCCAGCCTGTTCAACCGGTATTTGTTCGTTAATTTTCTGTCCGATTCTGTTGAGTATCAACCTTTCAAGTAGTTTATAGCAAACACTTAACAGAGCAATGTGATGATAGTTTTCTGGCTTATTGCTTTCTTTTCCAGGTTTTAATATGCCAATTACCTTGGTTCTTTTAAATTCTGGAGGGAGCTTACTGGAAGTTAGGATATCTGTATAAAATTTTGCCAGCCATTCTCTTGTGCGAGTCCAGAATGGATGATAAATTCTGGCATTACTCCATCAAAACCAGGAGATTTTCCAGCTTTTACATTCTTCAGGGCAGTGTGTATTTCAGCTGCTTGGAAGGGTCGAGCATATTCCTGGTTAGGCAATCCCAGAGTTTTTAGATGCTTTAGTTCTCTTTTCACTAGTTTAGTATGTTTCTTATCATGGGGTACTTTAGTTAAGTTGACAATTCAAGTTGCTACTTGATCTGGAGTGACCTCTTGTTGTTTACGTTGAGCTGGGTGATCTCCTCCCAGTTTTCTCAGTAGGCTCCATGCCTTCCTGCTTGAGTATTTAAAATCTAATCCAGACGTAGTTTGCTCCCATTTCTGCCTACGTGCCAGGTCAAGATTATGAAGAAGTTCATCGGCTATCTCAGCATCATCATTCTCTAAAAGTTTTTGGTACAGGTTTTTGCAAGTTTCATTCCATCCTGGGATATATTCCTTGCGGAAGCCACGTGGGATGGATTTTTTAGCCGGTGACATAATTGCTCCAACAAAGCGATAGTAGCTGTTACTAATTGCCGGAATACATCCTATTGTGTTCTCAAGGTCCATCGTGTACTTTTCCCAATTAGCCTTCTTCAGGTTAGATAGATAGATAATTTTATTTCTATACCACCTCTCTCCCGAAGGACTCTGGCCAAGTAAAAAACACAATACAAATATCCCAATTAAATTTAAAAATTGTTAAAATTATTACATTTATGCCCAAAATTTGTTAAAAACCCAAAAATTTTAAACTCCAAATTTAAAACTCCTTTACAAAGATAGCCCTGCCTGTCGGAAGAGCAGGGTCTTGAGGGCACAGTGAAAAACTCGGAGGTCAGAGATTGTGTGTATTTCCGGGGGCAGTTTGTTCCAAAGAGCTCCCACAGAGAAGGCTCTCCCCCTGGGTGTCTCCAGCTGACATAGTTTGGCCAACGGCACCCTGAGGAGTCCCTCTCTGTGGGAGCGAACTGGTCGGTGGGAGGCTATCGGTGGCAGAAGGTGATCTCGTAAGTACCCAGGTTACATAAGCGCAACGGGTTGTACCCATAATCACCTGCGCGGCTGCATTCTGGACCAGTTGGAGCCTCCGAGTGCTCTTCAAGGGGAGCCCCATGTAGAGGGTCCAGCCGAGAGGTAACAAGGGCGTGAGTGACCGTGCACAAGGCATCCCGGTCCAGAAAGGGACGCAACTGGTGAATCAGGCAAACCTGATAGAAGGCCCCCCTGGCCACGGCCGTCTAAAGATAGCTGTGTGTCCAGAAGGACACCCAGATTGTGAGCCCTCTCTATGGGGGGTAAAAATTCACCCCCTAGAGACAGCGATGGTGACAGCTGACTATACCGGGACGTCAGAAGCCACAGCCACTCAGTCTTGGAAGGGTTGAGTTTGAGCCTATTTCTCCCCATCCAGACCCGCATGGCCTCCAGGCAGCGGGACATCACATCAAGGGTATCATTGGGGTGGTCTGGGGTGGAGATGTACAGTTGAGTGTCATCAGCGTACTGATGTACCCTTACCCCAAAACCACGGATGATCTCACCTAGCGGCTTCACATAAATGTTGAATAGAAGGGGCGAGAGGACTGACCCTTGCAGCACCCCCAAGCAAGGCCCCTCAAGGTCGACCTCTGCCCCCCTGCCAACACAAACTGTGAGCGGTCGGAGAGGAAGGAGGAGAACCACCGCAGCACGGTGCCCCCTATTCCTAACCCCCTCAACTGCTGCAGCATGATACCATGGTCGATGGTATCAAAAGCCGCTGAGAGATCTATTAGGACCAGGATAGAGGAGCAACCCCTGTCCCGAGCCCTCCAGAGTTCATCAACCAATGCGACCAATGCCGTTTCCATGCTGTACCCCTGCCTGACGCCCGACTGGTACGAGTCTAGATAGACAGCTTCATCCAGGTACCGGGGAAGCTGTCTTGCCACCACACTCTCAACAATCTTTGCCACAAAACGAAGGTTGGAGACCGGATGATAATTAGCTAATACAGCCGAGTCCAGGGAAGGCTTCTTGAGGAGAGGCCTCACCACCACCTCTTTCACTCAAAGAAGCATTTATAATCCCCTGGAGCCAGCCTCGTGTAACCTCCCGAGAGGTCAGTACCAACCAGGAGGGACATGGGTCCAGTAAACATGTGGCAGCACTAAGCCTATCTAGAATCCTGTCCATGTCCTCGGGAGCCACATGGTCAAACTCTTCCCAGAAGATATTCTCAAGACCTACCCCCGTCTCCCCCCCCCAGACTCATCCAGTCAGAGTCCAAGTCTTCCCGAATCTGAGCGACTTTATCATGCAGGAATTGCGCAAAATCCTCAGCTCGACCCTGCAAGGGATCTTCCCGCGCTCCCACCCGAAGAAGGGAGCAGGTCAGCCTAAACAGAGCGGCTGGGCGATTCTCTGCAGATGCAATAAGAGCGGAAAAATAGTTAGATTTTGCGGCTTTTATCGCCACTAGGTAGGTCTTGATATAAGACCTCACCTGTGTTCGGTCAGAATCAGATTGACTAGTCCTCCAGACGCTCTCTAGGCATCTTTTCTGATGCTTCATCCCTCTCAGCTCCTCGGAGAACCAAGGAGCCAATTGAGATCAGCAACGGGTCAGAGGCCGCAAAGGCACGATGCGATCCAAAGCTCCGGCGGCTGCCCTATCCCAGGCAGCCACCAGATCTTCAGTCGAGTCATGTGCCAGAGTCTCAGGAAATAGCCCAAGCTCCGTCAGGAACCTGTCAAGGTCCATCAGGCGCCTGGGACAGAACCACCTAGTCGGTTCCATCTCCCTGCAGTGGGGAGTAGTGGCTCAAAAGTCTAAGTGAAGGAGGGAATGATCTGTCCATAACAAGGGCTTGATGTCTAGATCCCCTATTCCTAGATCATTCAGCCACTGACCAGAGATGAAAATCAAGTCCAGAGTGTGTCACCCCGTGTGAGTGGGGCCTTGAACTAATTGGGTCAGGTCCATGGCCATCATGGAAGCCATGAACTCCCGACCAAGGTTCCACCTTGGTCGAGGTATAGATCTAATAATAGGTATCTTTATTCCTGTCTTAATGATGACAGATCTATGTTGGCTATGGGGGGACGTTGGTAGCACTTGTCGAGAGACAGGTATAGGTTTGGTATTATCTTGTGTAACAAAACATAGGTCTGGGTTATACTCTTTCTTCCATGCAGCTGATTTAAAAGTGCCTCGATCTTTAGCATCAAAAACTAGGTATAGATTGTTCTGCTCTGCCCATTCGCAGACGGTCTCGCCGTTAGTATCATTAAGTGTATAACTCCATTGAGTGTGATGGCTATTAAAATCTCCTATGTAGATGCCCAGGCGTGGAATCCTTAGAAGAACTGTGTTAGGCCAGGAGATAGTAGGGGGCTTATAGATGTTCATGACTTGAGTATCTCCAATCTTAGTTGTGATAGTATAGATGTTATCTCACTACTTATTTCCAGTAGATATGCATTTTAAATGTTATTATGCACATATGTTATCAGGCCATAAGTTTGATGAAAAATAGCGCCTAAAACATCATATCCAGGTATTCTTCCTCTGCTTTTAAGCTGCTGTTCATTCTCAATGCGTGTTTCCTGGATCACAGCCAAATCAACATAGTTTTCAAGTAGTAGTTTGGAGAGATGTTTGCATTTTGATTTACTGCCTTCGATGTTAAATTGGCATATACATATTGAACTTCCAATATTCTAAATCATTTTAGCATTGGTATTTGTTATTTCTATTATTTCTGCTGTTTCTGCTATTTTTTTGGTGCTTAAAAGGTCCTTAAAAGGACCATGGGATTGTGTGTGAAGCCAGGAGATCCTCGCAGATGTCTGGTTACCAGTCTGCCTGTTACTCATTTAGCACCACCCAGGAGGCACGTGTGGCTTAAGGATTGCCATGGACGTGAGTAACTTTGTCCATAATAATATAGGGTCTCATGCTTGAGCAGGTTGGACTAGAAAACCTCCAACTCTGTTATTCTTTATAAATCTCTCCATTCAGTCTTACCAACAGAATGGTGATAAACAATACTTGGAAATGTACATCAGATCTTCTGATAGCAAAATCTCATCTCATTGGCTAGTATCAAAGGGAAGATGACTTTGAAAAAGCTTCCTCTCTTACCATAACATGCAAGACAAGGTGAGAACTGGTTGGGAGGGGAGGGGAGGGGTGAGGAGAGGACAGGCGAGACGCCCCTTGGTGTGAGTGACATCAAGTTGACCACGCCCACCCAGTCACATGACCACCCAGCCATGCCCACATGACCACCCAACCACCCTCACCTAGCCACGCCGACAGAAACTTGTTAAATTATTTGAATCCCACCACTGGTATGAACTCACATTCTCCTGCTTTCTAGCCTGGCGTCTTAATCACTAGACCTAACTGACTCAATTTGTTTCTTGCTGAATTTTCTTCCTAAAGCTTAACCTTATTCTTTTAATCTCAGCATGCAGTGACCATAGCATGCCAGTCTCACCACCAAGCTGTTCTTACTTTCATATGAACTGAAATGACATAAATGTATGGTTTCAGACAAATTTCAGTTATTTCATTCATAATTAAACAGACATTTTCACTCCTATGCAAATGTTCATGATTCCATACCATAAAAACAAGTAATTTCATTTAGAGTTTTCTTAGATTTACAGAAACACAAAATATCCATTTTTATTTTCATTTCATTTGTTAATGCATGTTCTTAATTTAACCCTTAACTTTTCAGTTACAATTTTCTATATGCTGTGACTCTGATTGTGCTAAAGCACCTATTTATGTTTTCAACCATATGTCTTTTTCTTTTCACTTTCATTCATCTCTGAGGCATCTTGGCATTCTGGAAAATATTTTCATCTTAGTAGCTAATGGAACTTTATGTTGAAATATCCGGTATTCTGAAATGAGAACATATGTCTCCTCTTTGAAATCACCTCTAGCTATGAACAGTCAAGGAAAGCCCAACTTTCCAAACAATTAGCATTCTGTCTAGATATATCTTGATTAGATGAAGTATTCTGTTTTGGTTCTACATGCTCAGAAAAATGATGAAATGGACGTTGCTTACCTGAATGTCCTTTCTGGGTGCGCTGCTGGAGAATCCAAAAGCATGGGTAGTTTCCCTCAGCTAGGCTGATACTGAGTGTATATAACTTTAAGAGGAATGGTTGACTCCGCCTTCAGGGTCTGCCTGAGGCTTAGTTCTTTTCACAAAGGAAGGTATAGACTGAAGTCCAGGAGCCAGCCGGAACCTCGGAGCAGAAGCTGGCAAGGGTGGGTTGGATTCTCCAGCAGCGCGCCCAGAAAGGACATTCAGGTAAGTAACGTCCATTCTCTGGCACGCTGCTTGGAGAATCCAAGAGCGTGGGACATACTCAAACAAGTGTCAGACGGGGGGGAGGCTGAATGCTCCTGGGTGGTCGGAACGGAGATGACAGATTGCAAGACACGTCGTCCAAAGGACGCCTCAGCCGAGGCAAAGGAGTCAACCTTATAGTGGCGTATGAAAGGGGTAAGCGAGGTCCAAGTTGCTGCCTGACAAATGTCCAAGATGGATGCCTGTGTGGCCCAAGCTGCCGACATCGAGGCGCTCCTCGTTGAGTGCGGCAGAATGCGACCGGGCGGTGTTTTGTTCCGAAGGGTGTAAGCCTTAGCAATACATGCTTTAAGCCATCGCCCAATGGTGGCCGAAGAAACTTTGTGACCCATTGAGGCGGGCAAGAAGGAGTGAAGAGCGCCTCTGATTTTTGGAATGGCGCCATCCTTTTGATGTAATATCGGAGCACCTGCCGTACGTCGAGGGTATGCCACTGAGCCTCTCGATGATGGGGGAGGGGCAAAAGTCAGGGAGGATGAATTCCTGAGTGCAATGGTAGATCAAGTTAATTTTTGGCAAGAATGACGGATCCATCCGAAGCACAACTCTGTTCGTGTGGAAGACACAGAGGTCGGAACAGACTGACAGGGCCGCCAGTTCGGAGACTCTCCTGGCTGAGGTAACTGCAACGAGGAATGTGACCTTCAGAGTCAGGAAACGAAGGCAGGTCGAGACAGGTGCTCGAAAGGCGGAGCCATAAGCGCCTGTAGAACTAGGGCCAGGTTGGGAATTGGTGGACTACAGGGGGGCGGAGGCTAGTGGCCCCTCTGAGAAACCTCCGAATCCTCGGGTCCTGTGACAGGGGATGATCTGAGGCGCATGGCAGGACCGAGGCCAAGGCAGCCACCTGCTGGCGAAGAGTATTTGGTGCGAGGCCCTTGTCAAAGCCGTCCTGAAGAAAGGTGAGGAGAATGGGTACAGATGCCGTTGCCGGGTCGACGCGATTCATGGCGCACCATCGGCGGAATGCCTTCCAGGTAGTGTTGTATATTCAGGTAGTAGAAGCTCTGTGAGAGGCTTGCATGATGTCGATAACCCTCCCTGGCAGGTTGTCCCTCCTTAGGAGGACCCTCTCAAATGCCAGATGGTCAACTGGAGCCAGGCCAGTTCCGGGTGCCTGATGGCCCCCTGGCTGAGAGAGATCCGGTCCTGGGGGATCCTCCAGGGACGGGAGATGGACAGGTCCAGCAGGTCCGCATACCATGGCTGATGCAGCCAGTGTGGGGCGATGAGGAGAACTTCCGCACCTTCTGACAGGATCTTGCATACTACTCGTGGGATGAATGGAAGGGGTGGGAAGGCGTACAACAGACTGGATGGCCACGGACACCGGAGAGCATCCGTTCCCTCAGACCCCAGGCTGGGGAAGCGAGAATAGAAGCGAGGGAGTTGTGCGTTGTGAGGGCTCGCAAACAAGTCCCGAAGGGGAACCCTGAATCTGTTTGAGAGTTCCCGGAAGAGCACTGGGTCCAGGCGCCACTCCGCATGGTCTATCTGGGAGCGACTCAGCCAGTCCGCCTGGGTATTGTCCGCCCCAGAGATGTGTTGTGCCGAGATGGACAAGATATGATCCTCCGCCCATGAAAGAAGGGATATGGCCTCGTCCAACAGAGGTTTGGATCGCGTGCCGCCCTCCCGATTGATATGGGCTTTGGCCGTGGTGTTGTCTGTTAAAATGAGTACATGGCGACCTGCTATGTCGGAAAGGAAATGCCGGAGGACCAGGTGGATTGCCCTCAGCTCCAGCCAATTTATATCGTGCCGTAGGTCCTCCGAAGACCAACGACCCTGGGCCATCTTGGTAGAGAAATGGGCACCCCAGCCCAACAGGCTGGCGTCTGTCATTATCGTCACTCTGCGTGGTTCCTGGAACAGGCATCCTTTCGATAAAGCGGGAGAGGCCCACCAGCAGAAAGACCATATGATTGCGGGAGGAAGCCTGACCTTTGCCCTGGAATTGCTGCCCAGAGACTTCTGGAATGGCAGGAGGTGCCATTGAAGGGGGCAGGAATGGAGGCGGGCCCATTGGATGATGTTAATACACGAAATAAGTTTTCCGAGCAGTTGGGACAGCTGCAAGATGGAGACCTTCCGGGAAGTTCTGATGCGTGAGATCGAGTTTGTTATGCTCAGGCGACAATCCGATGCCAGAAAGACCTGACCAGTCACAGAGTCGATGATTGTACCGAGATGTAAGATACAGGTGGTGGGCTGCAGGTGGCTCTTTTCCAGGTTTAGAGAAAACCCGTGCCATTGTAAGGTGTCCCGAACCATGTTTAGGTCCCTGAGGGCATTCAGGTGGGAGGTGGAAAGGACCAGGATATCGTCCAGGTAGCAGAAGACTCTGATGGGAATGAGTCGAAGAGAAGCTGCCACCGCCACTAGAACCTTCGTAAAGGTTCGGGGGGCCAATGAGAGGCCGAATGGCATGGCCTTGTACTGGAAGTCCTGGTTGGCATAAGAGAACTGGAGGAAATGCCGGTGGGATGGTCTGACCGGTATATGAAGGTAGGCTTCCTTCAGATCGATGGAGGTCATCATGTCCAAATGCCTGATGCAGGCCAGGATCGAGTGAAGGGATTGCATTTTGAATTGGTGGTAAGCGATCAATTTGTTCAACTCCTTCAGGTCCAATATACCTCTCCAGCCCCCCGAAGACTTCGGGACGAGGAAAAATATTGAGTAGAACCTGGTCCCACGATGTTCTGTGGGAATCGGCTCTATGGCACAAATGTCCAGAAGGTGTTGTATTTCCATGGACATCAGGCACCTCTTTTCAGGGTTGGCGGAGACTGGACACCTGATGAATCGATTGGGAGGACATGAAGAAAATTCCAGGGTCAGACCAAGGCGGATAGTTTGGAGCACCCAGGCGTCCGTCGTTGTAATGGCCCACTGGTGGAAGAAGTGACCAAGATGGCCGCCGATGGGGTGGGAGTCGGTGCAGTCATTTCCCCCGCTGGAAAGGGCAGGAGGCCGCTCCACGAAAGGGGCGTTTGGGAGCCTGCTGGTGTCTCGTTCGGTCTCGAAAGGCCATCCAGTCGGAGGGGCGGTCATAGGAGAAGGACGAAGGTCGGTAAGTGGAGGAACTGGCCGACCCGGGATCTGGCTGAAAGGATTGACGATGGCCGTAAGGAGAGATGCAGTGATCTGTCCTACAATAAGAAGATGGCATGATCTTTCATTTGTCCTTATCCTCAATGAGGATAGGGTCCAGTGCCTCCCTGAAAAGTCAGGAATCTTTATACGGGGCAGAGGCAAGCCTCCACTTAGACTTTACGTCCGCCCTCCAGTGCTGGAGCCACAAGAGGCGACGTGACGTGATAGCAGAGGCCATGGAGCGTGAGGCGAACTTGGCCGCTGCCAGAGCTGCATCGGCAGAATACTCGGTGGCTGCCACCAGCTTGTTGACGTCCTGGTGGAGGCGCCGGTCGTCAGGTGTTGAGGTGGTATTCCTTGAGGGAAGCTCGCCGCCATCATCCTAGAGAGGGTAGCTGAAATCATGGCTTGAAGATCATAATACACGGGCTGGGCCCCTTCCGGCGGACGGAGCGCCGCCACCATAGGTGTAAAGGTAGCCTCTGGGGCATGGCAAGTCAGGGGAGGCTGAGCCAGCGGAGCGGCCAAAGAAGTGGTTGAAGGCAATGTGGTCAAATTGGCCTGTTGTCCAAAAGGCACCGTGGTCAAATTGGCCTGTTGGCCGAAGGCCTCCATTTGAGGAACCAGGATGACTGTGGCAGCATCTCCCTGAAGGGTGGTCAGAGAGGGTGAAACGGGTGCCACCACCGGGGCGCTGACTGGTGGAACTGTTTGTGCCTTGCGTTGAGCCTGGTCAAACCGGCGCTCAAGAGCCTCATACAGGCTCAAAATACAGGATCAAAAATATTTAATAAATTCAAAATTGGGTGCACATTATGTTGCAGCATCATCAGAGAAAAAAAATGGTATAGTTATCTACCTAAAGAAAAATATAATTTCTAAATTAATTGAATCAGATGAAAGAGGTAGATATCTGGCAATTGAAGTTTTGATTGAAGGACAGAAAACTTTAATACTGGGGGTTTATGCACCCAATCAACAACAGGAAATTTTTTATAGTTTTTTACATGCGAAAATGATTAATTGGAAATATAAAACATGTATCCTGCTTGGTGACTGGAATGGAGTAATTGATGTGAAAAAAGATAAGTTAGGATCGAATCAAAGTGTTGCCTCAAGAGCTAAATTGCCAAGATCTTTCTTTGATTTGATGGAGGAATGGGAGTTAAAAGATATTTGGCGCGATAGAAATCCAACAGATAAAGATTTTACCTTCTTCTCAGATAGACACCAATCCTTTTCAAGGATAGATTTTATACTAATATCAAATGATCTTTTCCCTAGGGTGAAGACTACAAAGATTTTTCCAAGAACTTTGACTGACCATAGCCCTGTATGGGTAGAAATAGATTATTCTAATGGACCAAAGAGGTCCTGGAGAGTTAATGAAAACTTGTTTAGGTATGGGGAAAATATTAAAGAATGTAAGAAATATCTGAAAGAATATTTTATTATGAATATGCAAAAGGGTACCTCAATGGAAATGGTATGGGATGCTAGTAAGGCTTATATGCGGGGTGTCCTAATCTATATGAATAATAAATTCAGGAAAAAACAAGGGGAAAAAAGAAGGGTATTGGAAGAGCAAATTAAGGAAAAAGAACAGCTTTTGATAAAAAACCCAAGGGATATTAAAGTTAAAGAGGTTATTAATTTGCTGAAAGAACAATTTAAAATGTTGATAGCAGATCAAACGGCAACTAATTTACAATATGCTAAACATAATACATTTTGTAATGCTAACAAGCCTGGAAGATGGATGGCTTATATGCTTAGAAAGAAACAAACTCAGAGAACAATTGAAAAAATTAAATATAAGGGAAAGGAGGTCTTTCAGCAAGAATTAATTAAGAAGTCGTTTACAGAATATTATTCAGAATTATATAAGGCAGATAGGATTCAGGATATGGATATTGATAGATTTCTTAAGAAACAAAATCTGAAGCCAGTTTCACAGGAACAAAGGGATATGTTAACTCGGTTAATTACCTTGGAGGAAATTATGTCTGCAATTAAAGATTTAAAGATGGGTAAGGCCCCAGGAACTGACGGCCTGACTGCGGTCTATTATAAAAATTTATATGAAGAAATGGCTGAACCAATGAAAGTATTATTTAATAATATACAACAGGGAGGAAAGGTTCCCCCCTCATGGAAAACAGCCTTTATATCATTAATACCAAAGGAAGGTCAGGACCATACAGAGCCTAAAAATTACAGGCCTATCTCATTGTTAAATACGGATTATAAGATATTTACTAAAGTGTTGGCAAATAGATTGATGAAAGTACTGCAACAAATAATACATCATGATCAAACGGGTTTTATAGGTGGCAGACAACTGAAAAATAATGTAAGACATATTGTTAATGTATTGGAATATTTGGAAAGGAACAACCAGGTCCCTGCAGGCATAATTTTTTTAGATGCGGAAAAAGCATTTGATCGGCTTAACTGGAAGTTTTTATTAAAATTAATTGACAGAATGCAATTTGGTGACACTTTTATACAATCAATAAAGACTATATATCAGAAACAAACAGCACAAATAATAGTTAATGGAGGCTTAACTGATAACTTTTTAATAGAAAAAGGTACACGGCAAGGATGCCCTTTGTCTCCATTATTATTTATTTTATCACTGGAAATTTTGTTGAACAATATTAGAGACAGAGAAGAAATAAAAGGAATACAGATTAGAAATCATGAATATAAGCTGCGTGCATTTGCAGATGACCTGGTTGTTACCTTAACCCAACCGTTACAATCGGTTAGAATTTTAATGGATACTATTAAAGAGTATGGATTAATCTCTGGCTTTAAAATAAATGCAGCCAAAACAAAGATAATAGCTAAAAATATGACTCTTAAACAAAAACAAGAAACGGAGAAGCAAACAGGATTTGAAGTAGTTAAAAAGGTCAAGTATTTAGGAATAAATATCCTGACAAACAACTCCAAATTATATCACCATAATTATGAACTATTGTGGCAAAAGATGCAATTAGAGATTCAAAATTGGAGTAAGTTACAATTGTCATTGTTAGGAAGGATAGCTTCCATAAAAATGAATCTCTTACCAAGGTTTTTGTTCCTTTTTCAAACAATACCAATACTTAAAACTGATAAAACACTTAAAGAATGGCAAAAAGGTATAAATAAGTTTGTCTGGGCAGGGAAAAAACCTCGAGTTAAACAGAAAATAATGCAAGATGCCCGAGAAAGAGGTGGACTCAAGGTGCCTAATTTGGGGCTTTATTATGAGGCAGCTGCTTTATCATTACTTAGTGACTGGATTAATTTAACAGAGGACAGGATATTAAATGTTGAAGGGTATGGCCTGGTTTTTGGCTGGCATGCATACTTATTGTATGATAAAAAGGTAGATAATATTTTTAAGAGTCATATATTGAGAAGTTCCTTGTTACGTGTATGGAAGAAGTATAGTTATAAATTAAATGATAAAATACCAATTTGGGCAATACCCAGACATGCGATTGAAAATATAAATATAGAACAAAAGCAAGATGGGATTTCATATAAGCAACTCTTGGAGAAGGTAGGACAGGGGTTTCAGTTGAAAAATATACAACAATTAAAAGATCAAGGAATAATTAAGACCTGGTTTCAATATGGC